>PNEQ01088810.1:58505-87965 GCA_003012365.1 Medauroidea extradentata | reverse complement strand
GTGAGGAACGCCATAAGATTCCTCTGCGCAACAACCAATCAGACGTCGAGTGGGGTGATCACGTAAGTAACGCCACGGCCGTCGGCCACGCGGCCCTGCGAGAGAAGAATCTACCGACTGAGTGCCCGTTCTCCAATAACGGGCTGGCGCACCGGGCAATTCACTATCTAATCACCAACCCCCGCTCGCGTCAAGGTGAAAGTGGTCTCATGCCTATCCTCCAGAGCTACCGGTACCTGCCAGTATCCTGAGCCCAGGTCAAATGATGACATGACTTTAGCAGAGCCAAGGAGGCTTAGTGCGGTTGTGATGCTGATCACCGGTGGTGCAGAGCTCTTGGTTATTTTGTTCAGTGGGCGTAGATCCACACAGAACCTCCAAGAGCCATCCTTTTTCGGAGACAGCGTAATGACAGAGTTATAATTGCTGTTGGAAGGCTCGATAACACCATCGCTCACCATCTCCGTTACTTGCTCTTCGATTTTACGGCGATGGTACATTGTGTAATCCCTGGGTGGTGTATATACTGGCTCGTCATGTTCTGTGGGTATTCAATGCTCTGTAATTGTAGTGTGGTGCAGTGGGTCACCACTTGTAAACTCGTCGCTGCATTCACGGAGGATATTCTGTACAGCCTGCTGGTGTTCCACAGGGCTGCATGATCGAACTCGTTGAGGTCTGGTATCGCCTTCAATGTGGACTGATGGTAGCCCAAGTAATATACAGTCTTGCGTTGAACTTGCCCAAAGTGAATGCGGTCTCGCGAGAGTTCTATCACAACATCTTGTTATGTTAACATGTTAAGAACATGTTGTTATAGTTGATTGCTGTTTTGTGTACTGTAGACTTTGTGAGCTAGTAAATCAATTACTTAATTTAACTCTTTTATTTCTATTTATAAGACCTATATCTCAAAGAGCTCAGAGAATTGCCCACATATAAAGTTTTTGCTGAACTTGTAACAGTATTTACAATTTATACGATCAGAAAATAGTGAGTGAAGAGATTTTGGTTAGCGTTTAACATCGAGGTCTTTAGCACTGATGGTGGTGACATGATGTGAGAATGGAGCAGCGCCGGAATGAATGGACGGGGGAAACGGGAGAAGCCAGAGAAAAACCGCCGACCAGTAGCATCGTCCAGCACGATTCCCAAATGCGAAAATCCGGGTAGCGATTCCTCAGGGAAATCCGAAAATAGTGAAATTGGTTTTGGCTTGCACTTACATGTAAGTTTTGAAATCCAATCCACTCGTATACAGGCAATGTGTGTCTCACAGTACGCGAAACGTATTTACAATCGGGGGAAACAACACTTATGCGACATAACTTTCAGCTATTAATAAAATATAATACCCTACCAGCACAGCAAGTCCCCAGGATGTCCTAGGGACATCCTTTGAGGATATCCGGGTACATGCGATCCTCGGGATGTCCTAAGGATGGATATTTCGGATGTTCGAGAGCTCCGAAAAAACATGTCCCTAGGACGTCCCAAGTACCTCCTCGAAAAGCACATCACATCCCAGGAAGCTCCTTGGAAGATGAATTTGGGTCATCCTAAATTCCTCATCTGGGGAGATCCCAGGGATGTCCTTACAGGGAGCACCCACGGAGCTCCTCTGAGGAACTCCCTGGGATGTCCAAGCAGGAGCTCCTTGGGATGTCCGAGCAGGAGCTCCCTGGGATTTCCGAGCAGGAGCTCCCACGGACATAGTGGATTTCTAGGCAAGTTCCTAATATGAACATTAGATAGCTCACAATATTATTTAAATATGCATGATGTTTGTTGCAATTAATTTAGTAGATAATTCATAACATTTATATATGCCTTAAGAAATTCGTAAATTTATTTATTTCGACACACATATATTATTATTACTGGTAGACTTTTGGAAGTTAAAGCATTTAAAAAAATGTTATTACAGACAAATTGTTTATTCAAAAGATTTTAAGAGGCTACATTAACAATTATGTGTATTTAACTGTGTGTTAAATACTAAGTTTACATATCACCAGAAACAAATACATTTGTTTTATTTTGTGTTGAATACTAAACATTTACTTTTGCTGCTGGAAGGAGCTCCTAGGGATGTCCCAGGGATGCATTTAATACAGTTCCCAAGGAGCTCCTAGGGATGTCCCAGGGACGTGTTTAATACAGGTCCCAGGGAGCTCCTAGGGATGTCCCAGGGATGTCTTTAATACCGGTCCCAGGGACTCCTAGGGATGTCCCAGGGATGTGTTTAATACAGGTCCCAGGGAGCTCCTAGGGATGTCCTGGGGATGCATTTAATGCAGATCCCAGAGAGCTCCTGAGGATGTCTTGGGGATGTGTTTATTACAGATCCCAGGTAGCTCCTAGAAATGTCCCAGGGATGTGTATGCCAGACATCCTAGGGATGTCCGTAGGTAGTACTTTTCCATGAACTTTTCCTACATAAAAAGGACTTGAAATGAACTTCCCTAGGACTTCCTAGGGACGACAGTTCCCACATCCTACGGACGTCCTCAGGATGTCTGTGTGCTGGTAGGGTACTTCTGACCACTTCGCTCTTCAAACATAGCCATTCTTCACGCCATTTCACTTCTTGGTGAAAATGGCGACCAATAACCAGTACAAAAAAATCCAGTACTAAAAAAGTAAATATTTATTGTCTCACTCTAACTCACTTTCATTAGCGATTGCGTGGCAGTGGTGCGAACTAACTCTTTGTACCCAATACTGCTCGTTGAGTGACAGGGCACGCTTACCACCAGTCTACCTGGAAATGTTGCTCGACTGCAGTAAACGACCTATTTACTACAGGAGATCTCCATCAGGTGGTTCTTGATAGCCACTGGCAACGTCATCTTAAATTCCGGTGATAAAATCCACCAGCTGTGTGTCCATGTTATGAATAAGAGGAAAAATATAAAACGGACTTTCATGGCATAGTTGTGTTGTTAATTAAGTATATAATGTCATCCTATTTCGTGTATATGTATTTAAAGTACGTAACTTGAAAGGCAAATGTTCTTTGAGGAGAAAAGTTTTAAGATCAAGGTAACACTCACCTCCGTATTCTTCAATGCAAGCTCTACGGAACACAATTGCGACTACAAGTTTGAAACAACTGTCACTACATAGCATCACTAGTAGCTTTGTGACTATGCTGCTAGCGAGGAGGTTCTTTGCCAGGTAACATTTTAAACAGCAACTGGACCTTATTACCTGGTGAGCCTTATTTTCGCCTACAACCTTCTATAAATTCCAAGTTTGATGGAATTCTGAAAATTTGGTCGTAAGATATCTTGTGTGGCCAGATATGTTCAAATGGCCACCATTGTGAAGCTATGAAAATGCCATGAATGTCAAGCAATTTTACTACGAACTATGTGTGTACCGAGATTAATGCATTTAAAAAACAATTCATGGGTTCAAAAAGTTTTTAAATGGCCTCAATATGAAAATTTTAACACGACACAAACAAAATACATAAACGTCAAGGCACTTTATTGTGAACTGCATGTGTACATAGTTTGACAAAATACTGAAAAAAATGTTCTTCCGATATCTCATGTGTTCAAAATGTTGAAACGGCCAATACTGTGAAATATGAACATGTCATGCACGGAAAAAAACCTGAACTTTTAGTACTACAGTATACATGTACCAAGATTGATGATGTTCTATAAATTTATTCCTAAGATATCTTGTGTGCCCAAAAATGTTCAAATAGTCGCCAAGATGGCATGGACAAAATACTTAAAACATCAAGTCACATTGCTAGGTAGTATACGTATACCGAGTTTGATGAAATTCGATACATTGGTTTAAAAATTTTAAAGGACACACGCTATACTCACACATACACACAAGCGCATACAGAGTGAAAGGTGATCTCATAAACCTGCTTTTTCCTCCGTAAAATAGGCTAAAAATAGTGTTAAGTAATAATGTGAGTGTCCTCTTCTAATTATCCGAATAATGATTTTTGCTCGTTCCTTGCAGCCATTCTAAAAGACGTGCAGTTTTTTTACATTTGATAAACCTTATTCGGTAAAAGAATGCAGTAAAGTTAATTTATTTAAGAATTTATTTAGATTAAGACATTCTAAACATAATTATACGTGAAAGTTTGAAGGAGTGTAAGTTAAATAAAGGTACGATCCATTGCATCGTCCTTAAAATAATACAAAGTGAACTTCAGTTTAGCTCGGATCTTTACAATTTTCACGGCCTCGCCTGTAAATGAATACATCTTGGAAGAAAAAGTGTAGTCCTTGCGGGAATTCATATAGGTAACTTACTAGCTGACCGCCCGTGGCTTTGCCCATATGGAAATTTTGAAGGAAAAACTATGGTGATAGCTTATCGTGTTAATGGGATTTTGAGGACATAGCAAAAACATATTTTACGACTTTTCACTTCCAAAGCAAAAAGATATAACCAGGTTTGAGATATCGAGGAATTCCGGAAAATACATTATACACATTTCCACACCTAAGTATATGCCTTTGCACAAGGGGAAGTCACACTTAAATTTTCGTACCTAATGTATAAAATCAAAACTTCTGCCAGCTGCCACTAATAGACTATGTGCGTATATGATATCACAGCAGTTCATCGTCGCCTTGCCTTACACGGGATTCGAACCAAAACCTCATACCAGTGTTCTAGACAATTATGCCAAGATAGGTCGTAAAAAGTCTTAAGAAATTTAATGTGTACGTAAAGTCACAGGCCAAGTGAGGTATTCGTATCGATATGACGCCAAAAAGTAACAACGTTTTAATTATTTATCCGTTGTCGTGCCTGCTTTACGGGATTTCTGGAACATTTTAGATCTTACCATCCCTTTAACTGTCAAATTTTGAAGAATCTTGAAATAAATTTTATGTGTTTACGTAAGTTTCATACGCTATCCCGATATCTCAACAGGTTTAAGAGATAAGTTAGATCACAATAATCTGCACTGTTATGTAGAAAAATAAATTGTCGTCGTCTTCGGTAACCTAGTTTCACATAATTTATAAATAAAATGTAAGATTACCGAAATACGTGTTGCCTGAAAGAACGTCATATACGCAATTAAAGGCAATGCCTTATTTGTTAATGATGAAAGAGGTTAACATTTATTCTCTTTGCTGGTTCAGGTATGTGGACGACACGTTCGTAATCTGGAGCCATGGTGAAGAAAAACTGCATCTCTTTCTCGAACATCTTAACAGCTGGCATTCCAGCATAAAATTCACTATGGAACTGGAAAAGGATGGGAAACTGCCTTCTCTGGATGTCCTCGTAACCAGAGACTCAACTGGCAGACTAGGACACAGGGTCTACCGCAAACCTACCCACACGGACAGATACATTCATGCTAGTTCACATCACCCACCAGCTCAAAAAAGAACTGTCATTTCTACCCTGGTCAACAGAGCTAAGATGTCTAGCCTTTTATTGCATCGCGCACTTCGCGTCTCACACATCGCGCCTATCCTTTTGCGTCATGTTCCTCTCGTTGACCTAGAAATACACTATGTACAAAGAAAGGAAAATAAAGGCCGACGAGAATATAAAAATGTCGAATCTGTGAATTGTTTACAATAAACATAAGATTATTTTTATTTTTCTTATTATCGTTATTCATTGGCACTTCCCTGTAAAGTATCTAAGGGAGTTCGAAGAATAATATATTAAAATGTTTACACAATGTCAGCAAATTCTCATGTGCACTTTATTAACAGCTTTGGTATAGGTCATTTGGGATAAAGTGAGCACTAAAAATTTAACCTTTGAAAAATATCACTAGTCGTTACTGCATATAATACAACATTAACTCTAGTTGCTTTACTGCTTGTGTGGTTGGTAGCGAAATACGCAATATAGTTCCATGTATTTTCTTACTTAAATACAACACTATTGAAACAGAAGCAACCGAAATCGACATTACTGTATTGTATATAATTAATAAAACTTTTTTTTAACAAACTGTATGGATTTATATTGACTGTACAGTTTATCTTAGAAGCGCAATCATAAAGTGACGTGTCCAGAGAGGTTAGATGTTTCCCGTCGTTAGCCGTTACCTGCGGAGAGATACGATACATATATCAAAAATTCCTTTGGCAGTTTTAACACTTATATATCAACGTTTGTATACGAATTTTTCTGTTGCAATACACCAAAGTAATTTTTAGATTTTTGCCCCCGAAATAGTACACATGTTGTTGTGAAAATAAGCCAAAATGAAGCAAAATATTTTTTTACTCGCAAACGGTACATTATTTAAAAAAAACTCACTGGCAAAATTGTGTATCGTATGACTGTACACTGTCTCAAATTTTTTCAAAGCATTTGGTTAAAAATATTTAACTTATTGGCAATTTTTTGAAGTAAACGAGAGATCATGGCCTTAAGCGGTGACCGCATTATTTTATTTGAGATACTTACAGTTCAAATTTCAGAACTTATTTATAATATTGTGTTTTTCGAATCCGGTTGGAATTTTCCTAGATACAGCAGTTTAAAAAAGCTGTTTTTAACTATTTTGAGGGTCTTGAAAATCGTGTTTCCAATAAGCGATCCTAATTTTTAAACTGATAGAGATATTGTTTTTAATGCGTTTTCTTTTCATAGATGTACAAACGTAATGTGTGTTGAGATGTTTCTTCCAAATATGATTATAGGCTGTTCGGGATAAAGTGAGCACTAAAATAATCCCTGCTAAATTTATATTTTCAACCAATTCGTATATTTCTGGGCGTAACAGCTAAAAACGGGAAATGTTTAACCTGTCTGGACACGTCACTTGATATTTGCGCGTGTAAGATAAATTGTGCAGTCGGTAGGTACGTATAAAGTTTGATGAAAACAAGTATATTAATTATATAGAATACAATTGTATCGATTTCGGTTGATTTTGATTCAGTATGTATAGCTGTATTTAAATAGGAAAATAAACTGAACTATATAACGTAATTTCGCTGCCAACCATACAAGCAGTAAGGAGACTACGTGTACAGTTGAATTATACGCAGAAACGGCTAGTGATATTTTTCATAGGTTAAAATTTTAGTGCTCACTTTATTCCGAACGACCTATACATGTAACTCGCTGCAATGCGTTTCAAGCGCAGGTAGATAGGAACCTGAAGTCAGATGTCTGAAGTGAACAGTCGATTCATACATTTGGCGGGTATTCAGTCACAGAACTGACGTTAATAATTCCAGTTTTATAGGTCTGTTAATACTATTGGTCCGACTGCTCTGCTTAGTGGTCGTATCTCCTGGCTGGTAAGTCAAGGGCCTGGGGTTTGGTTCCCGGCTAGGGAGGTCAATATTTACGGTAGCCTCTCTGGGTTGAAGACTGTGTGTTGTGTTGTCCTCTCATCACTATACTGCAGAAGACAATGGCGAACCACCATAGAATCACCGCACCTAGTCGACCTCGGAGGACATCATGGTTTCTATCAGCTTGCGCTCTCCGTGGTTCTAAACCTGCCGTCGGGCAGAACTCCCATCATTCGAGATGATGATTAGAGATGATGGTATATCGCGAAAAATGGTTGTGCCAACATACCCTTGGAAACATTGTGGTTTATTGTGATATGTATGTAGAGGTCGGAAAATTTCGCGGATTCAATAACCTGCATGTTAGAATGGACTCTCCTGTGCATAATCAAGCCCCTTCCATCCGTTCACCAGCGGCTACTCACTGGAACAACAGACGATGAACGAATAGACGGGGCTTGAATGTGCATAGGACAAGGAATTCTAGCCCGCGAGTCATTGAATCCGCGAAATTTTCCGGCCCCTAAACGGGAAAAATTAGCGGGTTCAATGACGTGTAGGCTAGCATACTAGAATAACTGTGTCTTCCAGCAGACAACAGCTGTTTTTTATCAGCTCGCTGACACAGCTGTATGGGGCAACGTACATTTTTACTATTGGCACAGAGACGTCTGGCGGATGTCAAATGAGGCAAAAGTCAAACGCGAAAGTGACACGAACTTATAGTTGCTGGAATATTAGCGTGTGCGTAAAAAAACGCGAATTTTTCAGGTCCCTAGGCATTACACGTTAAAATAATGGGATTCTTGTTGGATTAGTCAAATAGGGCAACACCTCTACACACAAGCGAAAGCCAGTCATCTCTTCATAAGCTGAACGTACGTTGAACCCCAGCAAATTGTTAAGTTTCCCCGCGATAAACCATCATTAGGGCCCGGTAGTTTTCGCGAAAAGATTTTTGCAGCAACTTTATTTCAGTGCCTTACATGCGTATCTGCATCTCTGGTTTGTAGTCAGTGATTGCATTGGATGCCGTAACACCCAGCATATGGAGGTTAAAACCGCAAATCACAAACGTGTTGTGTGTGGCAGTTATCCGTGTACTGATTGGCACAGTCAAATGAATAACGATTCTGCACAAAAACACTCTGTCAATGGCCATGAAGTTGAGCTGCAGGTGTGCACGTAAGACACTGAAACAAAATGGGGCAAAAATGTTTTCGCGAAAACTACCGGGCCCAAACCATCATCTATAATGATGGTATATCGCGATTTTTTTTGCCAGCATTTCCTCGTAAACACTATAGCTTCTTGCAACATGTATGATTGGGAGATATACGTCTGACACAACATAGTTGTCTGGAGACCAATAACAGGCATCAAATATTACAAAAACGGGATTCTTATTGGCTCAGTCAAATAGAGTAACAGCTCCATGTACAGAGAAATGCCAGTGAGCTTTTGAAAAGATGAACCTTTCGTTGAAACCCAGCAAACAGTCAAGTTTTCGCACGATAAACCATAATCTCTACAAATCATCATTTATACTATAGCGTGAAATGTGTGATTATATGTTAAAAAATTCCCCCAGTGTACAGCCCGAAATGAAAATGAATTTCACTATAAAAGATTCAAGTAGACCTACTTGAAGGTCAGGTATTACGAAATAAAAATAAATACACTTTAAAATTAAATAAATTATTTTCTTTCAATACTTTATGAACAAAAGCAAAACAACAGGTAATAACACTATTTATTTTCAATCAAATGATATTTTAACAAACCCAAACAAGTAAAACATTTTGCAGTTTAATATTATGTTACTTGAAACATGTAAGTAATTTGCATATTACAAACATTAAATTTAGTAGTATGTTGACATTAATATTCTAAAATAATTTAAAAAATAATAATACAAGCGTCTTCGTAAATCTAACAAAAACAAAATTATATAGTATTTAAAGCTACTTGAGTACAGGAATAAATATGTCTCGTCCATAACTACAAATAATATAAATGTAACACATTTTACTCGTCACGGTTGAAAGAACTGATGACTGATAAGCACACAATTTATGTATTTATTTTTGAAGTACTACTTTATGACGTTTAAACTAAGACTCTATTTAGCAAAAGCTTACCTATAATCTACGTTATTACTCGTGAAACGAACTTGTAAGTACAGCTAACATACAGCACAGTTATTTGCTAGCCAGTATTCTGGTCACACCTACTCAAATATTGTGCTTCGTCAACATTAAATACTGTAGCTCACGACTGAGAAACTAGAGTGAAATATGGTTCCAATACAAACTGCTATCTTTGTTTATCTTACGTCTGGCTGTAACTACAAACACTTCAGTTATTAGTTCACAGTTCAAACATATAATGTTCTCGCTTAGGAAATACACTCAAAACACATTTTAATTGCAGAAAAATAACATACCACACACACAGATGTGAACATGCCGTTATTTATACATATAATTATTACGCTAGTAACACAAATATTTTAGATATTTTGGTTTTCCACAATATGAATTGGGTGTATAAAATCATTAGACAGTTTGTATGAAATTTAAGAACAAACAGAGATGCACACAATGATGCAATTAAAAACACGCAAACTACAATGTGAATGTTATGAAACAAGAAGACATTACGTGGCGCAAGTATTATGTCTTGTAAGTACAGGCTTGTGACGGCAGTAGTGATTTTCAGAGAAGAACACTTCTAAGATACTTTAATTACACAATAATGTTTATAAATTTATTAAAAAATAACGCAGAAATTAAAAAAAAATGCATAAAACTATCCTACGCCAGTCCTAAAGAATTAATCACATAAAAATATATCAATTCAAAAGAAAAAAACAGTACTTGCCGTATGGGCAGATACAAAAGGAATAGCAGTGACTACAATAATGGATGTCGAGAGATTTACACTAAGAGGGATTGATCCTTCTCAGCTCGGACGTATGGTTTTCCTCATAAACCAGGGAATAGAGGGGTTGTTTTAAGTTTTTCACTTTGACACGGCATAGTTAGAGATGATGATATAACGCGGGAAAACTTGACTGTTTGCTGGGTTTCAACATATGTTCTGTTTACCGAAAGATTACTGGCTTTCGCTTGTACGGGGAGCAGTTGTCCTATTTGACTAAGCCAATAAGAATTGAAGACTTAACATTCAAAAGGGACTAAGTACCATTTTCGACAAAAATGAGTTAGGTACATAGAGAGGTGCCAAAACATTAGGTCGAAGACAAACATAAAGTGCTATCTCCTAGTGATATTCATGCACGTCGTACATGAGCACAATAAATTATATGGTTGGAGTAACATCAACGCATTCTATTTCGTTGAAAAAATATATATTGATGTTCATAAGTGTTTTGTATTAGTTACTGTGCGATTACTCCTATTTACTACTTTCATATTGTTAAAAATATGTGAACCCATTAGGATAATTCCTTGTTCATTTGTTTGTCGCAATGTACTGTTTTCGTCATTATCTCGAAACTTACCTTTTGGCACTTAGCCCCTTATGAATGTTAAGTCTTTAATCCCACTATTGTAATATTTGATGCCTGCTATTGGTCGGCAGACAGCTACGTTGTGCCAGATGTGTATCACCCAATTATACACGTTGTGACAAACTACACTGTTTTCAAAGGTATGTTGGCACAAAAAATGTTCGCGATATACCATAATCTCCAGGCATAGTTCATACTTTATTTCACTTTTTGGAGTCCATTAGGCTTGATTTCTGCTATTTCTGTGACCACTGTAGTCACTCCCGCAAATAAAGCGCTTTTTCATATCAGCTGTTTCCCGTTACAAAGGTATCAAGGCTGCAACTATTTCAGAAAATTAGATTAGTTTTTATCTTTGCTATGTCTTGTCAAAAATGTTGATAAAACCATTGAAACAATCGTTATTGAGAAAAAAAACTGATACATTTACAGCGGTAGCGATCAATCCCCCTTAATTATAAATTCATTGGACACGCAAGTAAAAAATAGCAAGAAAGTAAAGGGAACAGGCAGATGGATAGAAATGAAAAATTAATGTGATGAAAGAAATAGAGTTATGTTAGTGCTGTAATTCTTCACAAAACCTACCAGTGATTGGGATTAGGGACAACTTGTAATCTTAAACATACATGACACTAGAGCTACCTCAAAGAACTTCCGTAATTAATGAATGTTTCTTGTTAAAGCAGTGAATATAGGCTACGTGCCACTGTTCCATTCAGATCAGTAAAATATAACTTACGAGTTGTGTGCATTTTTCATTTTACCATGAATTACTTGTTGTGGACAAAAAATGTATAATTAGTAATCCATTAGCAATGGTTAAAAAATAATAAATGCGTAATACGTCTTTACATCCGTGTAATGTGGCATGTACATTTATATGAAACAACAGTTATTGTTGATATCATTCATCCAAATACAACTTGCATGACTAGAACAAGCTACTCGCTTACGGCTAATTTGTGTATATATTTTTATAACTAATTTGCTAGTACATTTTATACATACATAAGTAGTACAACAATACAATTATAAATAAGATAATTTAATACGTATAAAATATTTTAATTTTCTGTACAAATAACAACATACTCAAAGGTTTCCAAATGGCTGTCTCTGGAAATCTTTGAGTTTTATACAAAATATAGCTATTACTATGACGTTAATTTTCCTACCAAAATTTTATTTACATTAGAACACTTTACAGCAATATGGCATGTGTTTTAATACACAAAATACACACGATGTTTTCAAGTAAATATTGGTGTATATATTACTAAAGGTACACTTTTATCAAATACAGACATTAATCATGAGCAAAACAACACATTACAATTTCTATACAAACACTTTTTTTTGGTAATCACCCTAAATGCCTCTATAACATTTATTGTTAATAGTCATATCACACAATTACACATACAGTACTATTACTTAGAACCCGTGGCAATTGTAAAATACACATTTACAAAAATGTTTAGATAAAATATGTTTAGTATAGTTATATTAAAACAAGTTGCATTACCGTCCACAATTACAATATTATTACACAAATAGACGATATAACATCTTCCTGCAAACATTTGGTTCAGTACATGTACCGTGTACGCATATATATTTGTAGTAACAATATTTCCTAAATACCTACAGCTAACACATTAAAGGTTAACTATATGTAATCTACAATACATTATTCTTGCGTTCGATGTCAGCAGGAAACATTGAAAGTGTGGTGCAAATTTCCTCTCGCAGGCTAACATTTTATAAAACAAATATTAATTGCACGTGCATTACAGTACTCAAAACTCACGTCGCAGCGAAAAAAAAATTCAAGCTCTCTAAATATTTAAAATACATTTAACACAGCTCTGGTAATATATAGCTATTCAATAATTATATTTATTAGTGGTTCTATATATCTCCTACATAGTCTACTGCTACTAGTAGTTAATACATTTCTACAATGAAAGACTACAGGTGATGGCGATGGAACATAATCCATCTAAATTATAAACACTGCCACGTACGCTGGAACACGAATCTCTGAAACATAAAAAAATAATAATAATAATTGTATGTTACTGCAAGATCATTAGTTGACACTATATTCATGCATATACTTAAACACAAATTATTCACATAATCTGAGGGCAATGTGAAGAAAACAGCAATATTTAACTCCTCAGGTGAATAGTCTGTCTACTGTGATCTGCTGGCCTCTAATGGAGCAAAAGAGAAAGTGTGGTGTTATTCATATTATTCAAGAAAACGCTGGTCATAGCCTACAAAATCTTGCAGTGATAATACCAGTTTGGTGAAAGTGTGGATTTGGGTAGTTTTTGAAATCACCGTTTCATTTCTGACCGTTACTGCAGATGTTTTCGGGAGGGGAGGGGATTATGGCCAACATGGAATGTGTACCCTTCATTAATGCGTCTCTTGTTTCGAGAGATTTCCTGCGAATTTTTATATAGATTGTTTTAAGTTTTGTGAATGCTTTTCTTGTTCTCTGGCCATGTCCCAATTTAAAGAGTACTCTATGGAGAGAGTACTATTACGCATTACCACGAAAGAGAGCTCTCTGCCTCTCTCGCTCTCTCCGATTGAGACGATGCACTCCTGTGTTTGTAAACAAACTATGCGAAGGTAACAAGTGTTTAATTGTTATTAATACAAATTATCAACTCGTGAAATATATTTGTAGGGAATTCAAATAATAATTTTTAACTTACCAGCGTCGTATTTCAAGTGCCGAATAGCTGTTTATAGGCGTTGCCGAAATATATGTTGCGTATTTAAATGTATATTAAAGTAGAAAATATTTACACAATTTCTCGCCACAATTAACTAACGGTTCACTGAAAATAATTTATTTAAGTACTAATATTGAAAAATTTGCAATATGTGATATACATGTTTTCAATAACCTCAAACCATAGTTGTAATCAAGATGGCGTGCGCCAGAGAGAACGAGAGAGTGCAGCTAGTGAGCAGTTTCGTTCTCTCGCTGTTATCTCGCACTCTTGCCGACAAATGTAAGGCTTGGCCAATAGCATTTGCGCACTAAATCATGGGTAGAACGGTTGATTCTGCACAAATGGCCCCGGAAAACGTATATTATCATGTGTGTTTACAAGTTTATGTTCATTAATTAACACCTTTAATACACTCGGAGTCGAAAAATTACTGTTTTTTATTTTAGTATATGGCAACTGCAGACGTTTTTAAAATACGTATGTCGTAGACCATATTGAATTATAAACAACGATGAAGCTAAATAAATTGTGTCACTGTTAACAAGAGACGATAATTTGGCTGCATATTTATTATGATAAGCACATACTCTCATTATACCAGGCCGTATTTCCAGTAGGTCAGGGTAGTTATTTTTCTGTAATAAACGCAACAAATCAATATAAACATTGTCTAAAATGAATAGGCCTACAACCAACCTTCTCTCGTCAGGCCGTCACAATGAAAGTTTCCATACAGCGAGAATATAACGTTGGCATGTGTAAGCTACACAAAAATGAAGTAGGCCTATATGCTTATGGGAGCATGGTTAACAGTATATAAAAAATACCTCCAACTAGATCATTTTATTATTGATAGCACTAGTTTCATTGAACTGTAACACTCCTTAAACGTTCTAGAGAAATTCATATGGATACATGTTATTAACATACATTTCCGAGAAATTAACAAAAAACCTTAGGCTTATAAGTATCAAGGAAACCAAATTTTACTTTAGGTTAATAAAAATGTATGTACCCACACGAACCTACGACCAGAACATAAAACACTGTAATTCCTAACCAATCAAACGTATTATCAATAAACTACAGTTGTTATTTTCATTTAAAAAATTAATTTTCCCCCTATAGTTCTGCATGGTAAAACCTCAAATTAGTATCGCAGTTCCAACAACAAGGAGGAAAAAAAACTGTAAGCATGAAACCACTACAGTGTATAATCTAACAATGTATCTATTTAAATATGTTCGTAAGTGATTTTGGAATGTTATTTCTTATTTATTCACAAGTGGTAACATAAACCACAAGGTAGGCCTACATGCCTATTGACTATAGTAGCAATAATTTTGGAGGACAGAAATGTAAAATTAAAAACGTAAATTTACTCTTACAAATATGTGGTTCTAACATAATATAACTATTAATTTCATAAACTGGCCTATGGTTTCTTCAAATAACTTGAATTTGTTAAAAAATATAAACTTACTCATAAGCTTATTTCCATGCGAGGCTAAAAGAAGTAGACCTAGGCCTACAAATTACCTCGTGATAGTAAGCGATTTGCACTATACACTGTTTTGAAATATAACAATTCGCCAACTGTGCACACTTGTTTTAATTAATAAATACGTAATAAAACAGACAGAAATTAAACACAGCAAGTACGAAAGCAAAGTGACGGACTTTCCGATACTATTGATTATATTTTCAAATCACTGGACATTACGAGACTTTGTATCTCTTCAAAGAACTGTTGTTAGCACTGCTATAACACCTTAAAAATGTAACAATGTTTTACACGATTCGGCATGAATCATGTAACAAACATGCTAATGCGTTGAGCCTAATGGCAAACGAGTGATTGTTATGTGCAAAAACAGCTTAGTCTCTCAGCATGCAATCTGTTCTGACGTCACTGGCCAAGCTGTCTATTGGGACGACCAGAGAGCACTGTCAACATGACGTGCCGCGAGAGAGAGAGAGAGAGAGAGAGAGAGAGAGAGAGTGCGAGAGAGCTCTGAGTGAGTGGGAGAAGAGAATTTGGTCATCGAGATCTTTAGCGCTGGTGAGGGATGACATGAGGTGAGTACGGAGCAGCGCCGGAATGAATGGCGGGGGAAACGTTGAGTGAATTGAGACACGGCCCTATTACTGACCACTATTGATATTGATAGTGTGCGAAAAACGTCGGCCAATTGCCTCTCAGAACCGAGCGAAGTGGCGCGACGATCGATGACACGTTGTACTCGGGCATCAGGGGCTATACGGGTTCGATTCCCGACTGCGGCCGTCAAAAGTTCTGTTTTCCATGGTTTCCCGAATTCGCTTCATGCGAATGCTGGGATGGTTTTTAACAAAAGTCACAGATTATTATTTTCCAAGTTATCGTCCTTGTGTGAATTTATGTGTGCTAAGACACCACGCATTACTCATTAAACACAAGTTGTTATAAGAGTGAGTGGTAGATAAATAAACGCTGAAAACATCAATTGATATCTACGCTTTTTTCGAAGCCAATTTGGATAAAATACTCAATGACAATCCTAGATAATGGTATTTACCAACTTTATGAGTAAATATTTATCCGAAATTACTTATTCGTTACGCGTGATCTCTTCCGCCGCAGTTAAATGCACGAGGTTCCGGCGTCAGAGATTGTGCCTCAGAAGTTCGTAACACTGGAAACAATTTTGTTTGAAACATTGGCTAAAACTATTGTCCTGGATTGATATCGTTTACTTTTCGCAAATTGGCTTCAAGAAACCTACTGTTATAGGTTAATGCTCTTAGCGTTGAATTATGTACCACACCCTCTTAAAGGCCTCCCTGTTGATGAAACGTAAATTCTACTTTAAATAATTATAAAATTAAATATGAAAAATATAAGGTTCTCTTACGTGCTTAGACGCTCTCAGCAGTAGGCGACTGTGCCAACTTGACTTGCGTGGCGTCTGTCTGCACGCCATTGACCGCCGCCAGCTGTTGGTCCCGCCACGGCGTCGTCAGATGTTGCATCCTCTGTGGACAAACACAGCTGCAGCTGCCATACTCTCTGTGCACATGGTACACTAAGAACTATACAAGCACTGATTAGTTAGATTATTGTAAGCCAGTTTCAATTCCGTAGCCAAGGAATGGTTATGGGGGCTTTGAATACTTCACGTTGGCACACATAAACAAACTTAATTATATGTGTTTATTTATTTATGTTTATATTATTATACTTTACAGAGCTTAAACATGGACAGTTGTTAGAAGGTAGTATAGAGTATATATATATATATATATATATATATATATATATATATATATATATATATTTGTACAGGATGACTCAGGATGGAGTGTGTTAATTAAGTGTGATGATAGCTCACGAAAACCATGTCGAAAATGTGGTTTCAATTTGTCCCTAAAGTGAAAATTGTGGGAGTAATTCTACCCTGAAAAAAGATACGGTATTTGAATTACAAATTAATTAATATCTCAAAAACCACTGCATATTAAACATCTATACTCTGAGCACTGTATCAACAATGGCTGTCCTTCATTCTCAAAAATTTATTTTGTTAATATCGCCGGCCAATTATTGTTCAAATTGGGTTCAAGGTCTTGTTTTGGCTTGTAAGTCTGGGACATGTAATTGATATTCATGTTGTACTACAGAACATTGACCAGGTGCAAAAGTGTAATAAAAAAGGTAGTCTTGTCGGAAAGGGCTAGAGTAAACCAGTTTAGAGAATATAGCACCTCAAAATTTTTGCCATTTAAAATACAAAAAATGTATTGCCTGAAACATATGCATGCATTGCGACTGTTTTGCAAGGCGGGTAACCAAACAAATAGGCGTGTCGCAACGATGGGATTTTCGTAGCTATTTTAATCGAAGGATTGTAACTCAGATGTTGTAAAAGTAGGTTACATAGCACGGTAAAGCGGTTGCGTTCTGTGGTGAGGAAAACTGGCGAACTAAAATAGCCCACGAATCTATGGCAACGTGCACTAGGTTTTACAAAATCCAAATTCCAGGTAATCCTACAGACAGCTGAACCTTTATCGCTTTGGACACGAAACTACACAAAATAGACGTCCCATTAGTTGCGTAATGTTAGTAAAGGTGATGTTTCAAAATGTGTTTCTTATTGTGCAAACAGTGGATAATTAGCATTAGCAACAGTTGTGCAAACACTTAAATAAACTTGCTACTGATTCATTAATCCAGATAGTAAAGATTATACTCTGAAAAGAAGTTAAGATATAGCGTAAAACCTAGAATCAAACAAGAAATATCATATTTGTTTAGTTGTTTTAAATCTTTAACACCTTTAAAAGCGATCTCGTGACCACGAGAGAACGAATTTGAAAAATGCTTACATACCAAGCATGTGAAACCTTCTACAAAATTAGTCACTAAAAAACTGTAGAGTATTACATATGTCCAATGACAGCAGTTCTTCTGTAGCCACCGCCGTGGGCGGTTCGGTTATTTTTTTTTTTAATCCTGTGTCGGGTATTCGGCACGCGTTTTGTGTTTGTGCTGTTCTTGTATCTTCTAGTCATTTCGGGTTGTCTTGATTCTTACGTCTTTTTCGCTATGGCGATTTCGCGTTTCTAATTGATAATTTTAGTTTGTACGATTTCTTCGTGTCTTGCTTATGGCTGTAACGGTTTTTGCCCGTAGGCCAGTCAAATGGGTGAAGTGAAGTCCAATGACAAGAAGTAGGATAGATTATAATACGTTCATACTGTGAGTAGCATTTCAGTCATGTCACAAAATTATTACGCAGTGTACTTGTTACACAGTTTGTATTTTACGTATTATAATTGATGGGTAATTCGGAATGATTTCTGTTAATGCCTGGTAGTTAGCTAGAGTTTCTCTTGGCGAACATACGGCTGTGATGAGCGCCAGGGTAGTGCCACATTAAACTATCCGACGTGTAACAAATATGGAATTTCGTCTTGCATGCACACTTCGAAAGTGACACACATTAACGATGCAGGAGTGGAGTAACGAGAAACTCTGTGACATAATTTTAACATATGGAGAAACATTGTGCAATGTAGCTGCTGCGTGAAAGAGATACGCGGGAAATTACCCAATGAGACGATCACCAAACGCACAAACATTCATTGCAGTTAATCCATACTTTTTTTTCACAGTACGATCTTTACTATCTGATATAAGGGATCAGTCGCAAGTTTGTTTAATTGTTGGCACAGCTGTTGCTAGTGATAATTATTCACTTTTTACATAACAAGAAACACATTTTGAAACATCACTTATAACATCATATTTTTGATCACAAATTTATATTAAGTTTTAAATTTTTTTGGAAAATTTTAGTTATTGAGAATATATTGAAAATACTTAAATTATTAAGATAATTTGGAGTATATAGACTGAAGTTCTGCGTGACTCAAAGAGGCATTAAATTTATAACCAAGTGAACGAAGTCGCTGGCAGTATCTAGTGTCATAACTTATACAAATCATAGCCGTAGTTGATACGAACAGGCAAAATTCATAGCAAATAATAACTATCAAACATATTAAAATGTATGAACACATAAACAATACACTTAATAAAACAAATATCGTATGTGGTAGCAAGCACCAAGTGAGTAAATAAAATGTCATGGCAGGTTGTCCTTGAGATAAATTTTAATTCCTACATTCGTAATAAATTAATTTTCTAAACGTGGAAAGTTACTAGTGCTGGCATAGTTGACGTTTAGTGCAACAACCATCAAATCAATCGTACAGTTACAGTGTTTTAACACATATACAGCAAAATAAGATAAAGTTATATGATCATAGCAGCTATCACGAAATGAATCTAACTTCATATTCTAAATACTTTCCTACGTCGTATTTTACATGCCGGGGATCCAACTGGGGTCCTTCCGAATGGAAGTCCAACATTCTACCGTTGCACCACCTCGCTAGGTTCTATTACAGTGAAAGATAGTCACAATGTATGTCTACAAAACAAACTATCATACAAATGAAAAATTATTAAAACAATTAAAATATTCATTGAACTCCCTCTTTAAGGATGTTGAAGCGTGTTAAAATATAAAGATGTTGTAATTTTACGAAACAGTGTTAGTTTTGTAGACGATACTTGTGAGTGCAGTTTCCTCTCACAGGACAATTTCAGCTCTCATAGTTTTCTCATAACGGTGCATCAAAGTTAAAATTTGCATGTTACGCTGCTACGCAAATAGTGAAAACCAGTTAGTTCACTTACTTAAACTAAATAATTCGCAGTGAAATAACATGCCATGGGCTATATAACCATGTATCAGAAAAACTTACAGTGAACAACGTTTGATATATAAAAATTGCTGAATTTGCAACTCTTTTTCCCTGTACTTTTGTAATGTTTTATAAATGCTAGGTTGAGGAACCCATGGCGTGTTATTTCACAGTGAATTATTTCATTTAAATAAGTCAATTGTTTTTCACTATTTGCATGGCAGTGTAACAGGCAAATTTTAACTTCGACGCGCCATTATGAGAAAACTATGCAAGCTAAAATTAATTCGTAAGATGAAACTATACTCACAGAAACCATCTAAAAAAACCAACACTAATTCACAAAAATATAAATTATGGCTTTATACCACTTGAACATACTTATGGAAAGGTTCGATGTCGAGCGGACGACTGATATATTCAACAGTCAATAAAATCTGAACTACTCATCAAAAGTTGATGAGGCTGTTTTACCGAGTAGATATTTTATCAGCGGACGTTTATTTATACAGCACTATGCGGTAGCATGCTTTATTTCGAGTAAAAAATTAAAATCCGTTTTTAGACAATTAAGGGCTTGGAACCACAAAATCTACAAAAATGGAAAACTGAAATTTTTATAATGTGTAATATGGTAATATATAGGCCTCTATAATAACCGGATTTCAAAAAACACTAACGTTTTGATTTGAAAGTAATTTTACTGTCCGAAAATCTTTGCACGAGAGGTTTGCGGATATTACGGATGTTAGATTTTAATTTTTTACTCAAAATTAATACAACTACCACATAGTACTATATAAATAAACGTCCGCTGATATAATATCTGCTCGGAAAAAAATTTTCATCGAATTTTGATGAGTAGTTCAGATTTTATGAGTGTTTCAGTCGTCCGTCCGCTCGACAACGTACCTTTCAATACCCCTTAAGAGTGTATGGTATATAATCTAGAGCTAAAAGCATTAGTTAAAAATCGTATGTTTCTCGAAACCAATTTTCATAAATCGCAAAACAGCAATCCTAGACTACAGTTCTTGCAAACTCTCCGAGCAAGAATTATTCTGGATTAACGTATACCTGAAGAACAATCTCTGACGCCGAAGTATCGTACATTTAATTGCGGCGCAAGAGATCTCGCTTATCAAATGCCTCATTATGTATAAATGTTTGCTCGTAAAGTTAGCAAATACAATTATCAAGGATTGCTGTTTTGTAGTTTTTCTATATTGACATTCAGAAAGCGTAGATCTCAATTGTAGAATTCAGCGCTTATTTATCTACCACGTAACATGTAAACAGAGAGTGTTGCAAGCAGGATACCTTGAGGAAGGACCCCGGCGTGGTGAGGATCATGTACAGTGCCATGCAAGGTATCATGGAGACACTGGAGCCTGCAATGATCCAGCCCAGCACGTTGGCCCACACCGGGTATACATACTGCTCGTAGCTGAGCGGCTCGTAACCCACCAGGCCGTACACGATGATGAACTGTGGGCAGTCAGGTGCATGCAGCTATCAGAGGCCGGGTCTCAAGTAAACACTGTGTACACTCTCACTCCATGCTTTCACTCTCTCGTACACTGGTTCACTCAAATTGAGACAGCCATCCTCGGCAGGGCCGCAAAAGGTGAATTTGCCCCGGGCCCTTTTTCAAAGGGGCCTCACTTTATTGATTAAAAATATAAAAAATATATAATTTGAAATGAGTGGCATTTTCTAAAGGCTCACATTAAACATCATCGGTTGCTGTGAAATATATACTTTAAGTGTAAAATGCATGTGAAGACAGCGACCTTGATATTCAGGGTTGCCAAAGTCAGAGTTGTAACAACGCTGCTAACATGAGGTATGAGGCCCTATAAGCGCACGGTATCACTGCACATAAAAAAAATGGGGCCTCAGATTTATGCTGTCCTAGGCCTCACATTCTCATGAAGTGGCCCTGGACCTTCAGACGCACCCTTGAATCACTGTAACCTAATGCGAGAAAAGGGAAGCTGGAAAAATAAATGACTGCAGGAAACAATGTTTTCCAGTACCAGTTAGGTTATGGTTTGAATATGGATCGTGAGGGTACTATTGCTGTGTTGGGAATAATCCTAAATCTTGTCAGCGAATAACATGTTAGAAGACGACGCAAACGTTTACTTTTATTCAGCATATTCAACATATTTTTGAATGAAAACAAAGATGTCTTCCCCGCAGAGTGGGCGAGAGAGTGCAGCGAAGGGGGCATCGTCGCTCACTCTGGCTCACTCTCCCTTTCGCCCTCCCACCCTAGAATTCGGGACATCAGAGAGTACACTCTGTGATGTCAAGAAGGTGCGAGAGAGTGCTCTCTCTGTACTGTTTGAGACACAGCCAGAGTCTGCTAACCTGCTGCTTCGTCTTCGTCCCTTAGCAGGGTACAGACTAGTCTTAATTCTCTACTTTGCTGGATTCCGTTCATAAACTTCTGTTGATATCACATAACGTAATTCTGTAGCAAAACGTCTGAATTGTGTACACCCTATCTCTATTTACTTCTATGTTTCGGTACATAAAGGTGAAAAATATATTTGTGATGTTGGTTGTTATGTTCCATAAATTACAACAGTAAACTCGCCGAAAACTGTTTCATAACGATCACTTGCACGTAGTTGCCTAATAAGTGAAGCTATATCGTATTATTAAGGTTTTGAAACACCCAACGCTTGTATGTCCAGTATAAAACAAGAATTGTATTTCTATTAAAAGCATATTGGCAACTCTATTTGCGTACGTCGCATGCGCGTGAACACAACGCTACCATTAGTAATAGGACGGGCTCTGTCTCTGAAATTAAGCACGGAATTCTGTCTGGAACCGGCGCAGTGGTGCTACTTATACTTAATTAGGTACGGAATTCTGTGCTGAATTGTGGATAGTGTATACTGGGTTTTGCTCTCGCGCCGTCTATTTCCAAGTCCTCGCGTCATGTGCCTCATATAGGCGGTTTTCAAGACAATCGTATCTGAAGCAATAATTAAAAAGTATTGTTTTTTGTGACTTCAGACGACAACTGTTAAGTATGGTGCAATGTATACGCTTAGATTGCTTTATACAACCTACAATAAAAAGTGGCAGGAAATTGTAAACTATCTGAACGTAATGAAAAGTAACTAAGTTTTCAAAAGTGATCATTTTATCCCGATCCACGAATAGTGTAACTTGGACTATGTGAGATAACCAGCTTAAGGGTGTTCATGTGGGGAAAAAAACGTAATTTTAAATTTGTACGAGATAGTGTTGGTTTTATAGACGTTACTTGTGACTACATTATCCACTTATACAATTTTTCTACCTCTCATAGTCATACCATAGCAGTATGTCAAAGTCAAAATTTGCAAACACAGGAACATACAAATAACAAAAACAAGGTGACTTACAGTACTCGAATTAAATCATTTACACTGAAATGAGATATTATGGACCATATGCTAAAGAATTTAAAGAGACACAAATAATAAAACACCTTTGAATTTAAAATATGTAGATAATGAAAACTTATTTTAATTTATGGGATTTTTTAAAACACAGAGGGAATTTGTTATGTAATTTTTAATATTTTAGAAAATAACCGTAATGTATAATATCAGTATAAATTATTTAGTTTGAGTAAGTCAGTTGGTTTTTGTTATTTGTATGTTCCCGTAACTTGCAAATTTTGACTTCGACATGTCGCTATGGGAAGACTACGAGAGCTGAAAAATGTTTTACAAGTGGAAAATGTAGCCACAAGTAATGTATAAAACCAACTCTGTAAATAAAACATTATGCATTTTGGCCACTTGAACACTCTTAAAGTGAAGAGAAGAAATTTGTGTCAGCACTTAAGTGTGCCGCCTAACTCGTAGCCATGAAGCGAGCAAGGATAGGGAATTACAGGTTAGATTATATTACATGTGCCTCAGTACCTGTGAACCTACGTGTATGCCGCCACTGACGTTTTGTTCATCTCGGCGAGGCCCACATCACTGTGGCATCTTTGAAAAAAATTTACATGCTCTGAATACTGCGAATAAACACGTGTTTTCATTATGAAAACTTGAAAACATCATCGCGTTCATTTTTGTCCCCAACATTTTTATTCCAGCAATAATGCAGTGAATGGTTTTCATCCGAAAGCAATATAAAAAGGGACTTGGCACCTCCGAATATAGTGTAACATGTAAATACCTATGCTTACTCTCGCCTGGGCTTTGGTGTAGAAAGCGATCTTAAGGCCTAGCTCTTTAGTTTTTCAGTGGCTTTGAAAAATAAATTTTTAACGCAAATGAATACATATATCACAATTTCATTCTGGCAGTTTTAACACTTATATATCATTGTTTGTATCTGAATTTTTCTGTCGCAATTCACCAGCCAAATTTTTAGATTTTTGCCCCTTAAATATCACGTATTTTGTTATCAAAATAACCCAAAATGAAGCAAAATAATTTGTTGCTAGCAAACGGTACATTATTAAAAAAAAAAAAAAAAAAAAACGCTCTGGTGAAATTGTGTATCGTATGTACTGTACACAGTCTCAAAAATTTTTTCACTGCATTTTGTTTAAAAATATTTGAGTTATTTACAATTGTTTGAAGTAAATGCAAGATAATATCCTTAACCGCGGTTTTCAGCTCTGCTGAAATGAGGGAGGCGAGTGGAACGGCGCCGGAATGAAAGGGACGGGGGAAACGCGAAATCCCCGGGAAAACGCTGACCAACGGTGTCGTCCGGCACGATTCCTGCACGCGGAAATCCTGGTTGACCCCTCCAGGAATCGAATCCGGCTCGCCTTGGCAAGAGGCGAGAACCCTAGCATCTACTTCAACAGAGGCCCGAAGATGTTTGGACTTTGGCCTCGGTAATATTGTATAGCCCGCTGTGTATTAAGGTTCCGCATCATTCACAATATTGGACTATTCTATTTTTCGCTTTTAATAAAATTTGAGAAAAAAAACATAATCTATTGTAAGACCGTTCCTGTTCATTAAACGGTCATAAACCAGATTATATCGTTTGCGTATACTTCACTCTTTCTTCAGTCTTATTTGAACCAATATAAAACAGTTTTTTTGTTGAATCCTTATCCCATATTTCCTGTGTGAGATTTTCCTCGTCTCCTCGGCTGAGGGGCAAGCTGACTATGACATCATCAGCCGTGTTGAACATCGATGGATCGTTATACTCACCATGAGGAAGGCTGGTGCCACGAACTTCCAGCAGACTCTCCAGTAGATGCCCGGAGAGAAGCCTACCATGTCTCTGATGTCGTCGCAGAACCTCTGGGTGCCTGAGGAAGAAACAAAGTCGTTGTCAGAGTTCCTTGTGACTTGAAGCACAGCTCAGAAGGCGCTTACGAAAATTCAGGAGAGTAGGGTAGGTCAGCTAAAATTGCAAGTTTCGGGTGTTTGAAATTTTACCCCAGGTACAAGTTTACCCTGTCCAAAATTTCAGCTAATCGTATTATATTTCAGTGTAAATAAAATCGAAGAAAACAGGAACTATGTGATGAGAACAAAGGAAACAGGAGTTCAGTCAAAGATTGAAGAGCTTTTGGGAAGAGAAGAGGAAGAAGAGAAAGAAGTGAAAATTGAGTTATCATTATACATTCCAGTTTAATCACTGACCCTAAGGAAAATAATGATTAATAATAATGAAATAACGCGTAAATAATGCACTGTGGTATGGCATTTATCAAAATACTTATGAAATAGAAAATATGTAGGTTTTTTTTATTACCGTCATCTTAAAACCTTGAATAGCATTGCAGACGTTCATTAAATCTCAGTAATCAACAAAACCTGGTCTTTTGACTGAGACAACCTACCCTACTCCAGCCAGTTAATTTTCGTAAGCGCCTAGAGATAAAGGTTTGGTACAATTAAGCACATGTATGTTTTTGTGTATGGCGAAACAGGTGTACACTCCACACAACAAGATTTTATAAACTGGTCAGTTTTCATGGACGTTCGCTATTGCTCACCGAGTTGTAAAAAATACGGCCCTATAAAACAAATTAAAAACACTTTTTTACTCTGGTGACTTCTTCGATGCGACAACATTCGCTCGCAATGCCGTGCGTCCCTGAGAACGGATCAGTTTATGAGACACCTTCAATGCGAGAAACGTTCACAGATGACAGAGCTTTTGTTGGCTACGAAGCGCGTACACGTCTCCTTTGTTGTTATTAAGAAAGCTATGTTTCACAGGACTGTACCATATTCTAGAGAGAACAAAATCCGCCAGGGAACGAAATATTTCGTTCATTCAACTTTTACACGCTTGTCTCGCCATATGCAAACACATATAAAGGTAACTGTACTAAATTTTTTTTCACTGTGAAGCACATTGGACTAGGTATAGGAAGAATCACTGATTCTTGGTGAAAATAATTTTTCATCAATATAACATGCGAATACATATCCTTGCGACACCACTGCTCCTCTAGATACCGCCCTTCACTATTTATTTTTATTTATTTACTGTATGACAAAGCAACTTAAAATTTAAGAATGAAGTACTGTTTGGCAATAATGTTTGTTAGAGTTCACATACATAAATCTTCATAAAGTAGTTACTGCTAGTTGATGAAAGGAGGTGAATGTTAGCTTTGATAAAGTCGTGGGATGGTCTATCATACATTCTTCTCGACGGTCTGCAATCAATGGGCATGGCTTTACATCTTAAATTAAATACCACCACTGTTTACTTCACATATTTTACAAATATGCAAATCAGTATCTGTGTGACGTGTACTTAAAAAAATTACAATGAGCTTTTTTAGAAGTTGTACCACCGGCAAGGTTTATATTATTTACGAGTAATGCCAGTTGAATTGTTATACGCGTTTTGTGCGAGTGCTTTTGTATAAGATTGAACTTTAGTTTGCAGAATTTTACGTCGTTTAAAAGTTTAACATGCTGCATTTGGTACTAAACATATTGTGTAAGTAGTATATTAGGAGCAGTATTTAAACCTTTAACTTTGAGATGACTCATGTATTCAAAACACCAAGTGACTTTAGTAGTTATCCATTAAAACTTTAACATATTTAATTAATAGAACACCGCAAATTCGTAAGAAGTAAGTTGAAAATAATAAAATAAAGAAGCCAAAAAAAATTTTCTAACCTAATGAAACGTTTTTTTTTTTCATATTTAAACATAATGTTAGCATATACTTTCATGCAGTTGTGTCTTAATAAACCCGCATACTTGTCCACTGAAGTAAAGGTTCTAGTATTTTAATTCGTTAATTATTTTTAAGCTACGCCTTTGGTCACGGTCGTAGAAGAACAGGTCTGGACACTCGCCTATCTACCAATGTATTTTGCTTGACCCCCTTGTTGTTTGGCTGTAGTTCAACAAGTTACCGAGAATGTTATACTTTTTGGTGCTGTAATCCGGGCGGTCGGACTCAAACTCCGCCCAATTTTTTCCATAGTGGGAGTGAAGTGGGCGGAGTTTGAGCCGACCGCCCTAACTGCAGCGCCAAAAAACATATAGCATTATCGGTAGCTTGGTGAACTACAGCCAAACAAGGGGGTTAAGTTTCCAGGCGAGTGTCCAGACCTGTTCTTCTACGGCCGTGGCCTTTGGTGTAGTAGCAATATTGTTTACTGCTCCTGGGGCGGCAAATAGAAGATAGTACTCAAAATGTAAATGTTGAAAGTTTCCGTTACACGCTCCTCGGCAGTGAGAGAGAGAGAGAGAGAGAGAGTGGTGCAGGTACCGTATATCCAGGAGACGGCAATGCTCTCGAAGAGGACGGCAAACAACATGGAGTAACCGGCGGCGTAACGGTCCAGCAGGTGGAAGAAGTAGAATCCTCCCTGCGACAAAACACAACACCAACATTCACCTCTGATTTTAAATAAGTTACAATAACTTCGTGTCATTATTTATTTTTAATGTTACAGCACCACTAATCCTTTCTCCATTTTTAAATTGAACTTATTATCAATTTGTTTACATTTTTGAGTATTTTTTGTGACTAGCTAACTAATGGACAAAATGTATCAGAAGTTTGATTTAAATATAACAACTCTATATTAACGCAAAATTTTAAGCAGGTTCTTTTCCTTCCCCTGCGAATTTACTGCCTCACGAAACGCCGGGTAAAAATGTCAAATCAGGCATTTGAAAAGTGGCTTTATGCTCTAATTAAAAAAAAAGACATACGTTTATTATTTATAAAAAAATTAGAGTTGCTATCAGCCGAGGATAACATACAGGTTGTGCCAGGACATAGTGTGGTAATTTTGCCTCGTTGATAGCATATGACAAGTAGGTCGATAATGCATTTTAAATTTGTCTGCTAAGTTAATTATAGTGGGGTGTTGCTGCCATGTTAAACAATTGTAATTTTTAGTTTATTTTAACATAAAATAATACCACTTGATATTAAGCACAATTAATGACAAGTTTCTGATTTTATTTTAAAAATACAGTTTTTAGGGTAGTATTATTCCCGCCGTATTCAATTTATGAACAAACTGAACACATATTTTCGGTTTACTTTTACGTTAGCTTTTAACATGCACATTTAACACGCTACTTTCTGTCTCATACTGTAAAAAACATTTCAGGACTTGAGATTGGTGCATGTTACATATATTATTTTCAAAGTTGTTATATAGTCCACGTTTAATTGAGCAACACATTTTGACTTGCACAATGTGTACTTTTAATTTTTAGAAACTATTTTTATTTAAGTTAAGTTTCCAATAACATATTTTTACGGCAACTACAAAAAGATAAGTATTTAAACTAACGTAGTTCTTTCTTATGGTAATTAAGGACATGGAGACTAGTAATGTCTTGAGATTTATGATATCAAATTTGAAATGATTTTTCTGTGGGACTGTAAAACAACTGTAAACTAGTTTTGACTCCAAAATTGAAATTTACTGTACAGAACACTGTTTTGCTCTAGACGACTACTGATAGATCATTTTAGTAATATAAGTACCTCAAGTCATTTAGTAAACCTTGTAATAGGCTAAAAATCGTTGCAAGGTTATAATTCAAGTTTCTTTAAGTTTAATGTCAAATATTTTGTGTTTCTTTAATATTATTTTATAATTGTAATATCTATTTATAAGTATTTGTCATGAGTAAAAGAAAACAGAAAAGAATAAACGCGGCGCGGGAGACGGTGACCAGTGGCAGCCATTGTCTGCGAGCTGGGCTGTGATTGGCCAAGGGAGTCTATAGGCGGGGGTTGCTGGCCGGTGCGGCCATAGGTAAGCTCTCGAGAGGGACACTCGGTAGGAAGCCACGGAGGCGACCGGACCACGTGTCGCGAGTACACAGACCTGACCAGCTGAGTCCGAGAGACGGGGGTTGCTGGCCGGTGCGGCCATAGGTAAGCTCTCGAGAGGGACACTCGGTAGGAAGCCGCGGAGGCGACCGGACCACGTGTCGCGAGTACACAGCACAGAGAGTGCTTCGCCTGACCAGTTGAACCCGAGAGACTGGGGTTGGTCCGGCAACTGTGCGTCTTGGGTCACGACGTTTTTAAATAATATTTCGTAAATTGCAAAAAGTAGTCTCGTGGAAGAAAGGGCGCATCATATGAGATAAAGCGGATGATATACGCACATCGTGAGCCGTCTCTCGCGCGCACCAAA
>PNEQ01088810.1:21336-58405 GCA_003012365.1 Medauroidea extradentata | reverse complement strand
CTTTTATTCTCATTCCCTTCCTCACCGATTATGATGTAACACAAAACACGTTTTCTGAAGAGAGCGTTCAGAAAGTTTGAGTAAACTTTTAAAATCTACAAAAACGCCTCATAAACCCAGTTGCAACCACAAACATTGTTGTCAGGACATGTAACTACCAGGCACCATGTACTGTTTAAAGATTTTTTCGTTTCCCGTTAACAAATGCCGTTAAATTAACAGTGACCTAGAGTAATTGTGTCAACTGTGTTGGCAGAGCAACAATACGCCTATGAGAATATACAGATGGTTCATGACTTAAGCCCGGCGCGCATTGTCCATAATTCAGTGCAGAATTATCTATCTAATTCAGTACAAGTAGCGCTGAGACAGTGTGAACGCACACTACTCTCGTTTCAGCCTGAATTCCGTACTTAATTTGACAAATAGAACCCGTCCTATTTTCCATCGTAGTGCATGTTCACGCGAATTCGCAGTGCACCGTTTCAACCACCGAGCATGCGCAGTACTTAAATAGGGTCTCCAATACGCTTTGAATTGAAATAAAATTCTTGTTTCCTACTGAACAACCGACCATAGGATTTTCCAAATCCTAAAATAATACAAGATAGTTTCGCTTGTTTGTCAGCTACACGCGTGTCTTGTATTAGAAATAATTTGTATATAAGTTGTACTTTATGGAACATGACAACCAACATCACAAATTCTTTTTCTTCTTTATGCACCGAAACGTATTAATAAACAGTTATAGTGTGCACACGTAGAAGTTTTTATACAGAATTCTGTTATTGAACATCAATTTAAGTTTATGTGCAGAAGTCAGTAAGTAATTTAGTATATAATTAAGGGTTTTAGCCACAGGAAGGGGCGGTCACCTGGGAGCAGGAGGCCAGTCCAACCAGGAAGTAGACGGAGAAGAGAGCTGCCACAAATAACTCTCTGTTGTGACCAATGACGGGGAACTCGTCACTCAGCGCAGTGATGATAGCCTCCGAGCCGCCAAACTGCAACAAGCAACAACAACGCCTTCCAGAGGAAAGAACAGAGATTACTGTGAGTGCTTACCTTAGAGCCGTGGCGTTTCCAAAGATAGCGATAAAAACGACCTATAAGATCCTTTATCAATGTGAGCCTCACCGAGATGAACATGGGGGCCGCGATGGACTATTGGTCAGACAATTTGCCTCCCACCAAAGCGATCCGGGTTCGGGTCCAAGCGGGGCCGGTCCTCGGAGTTACACATGTGGGAACTGTACCGGACGATGCCGTCGGTCGGCGGGTTTCCTTGGAGATCTCCCGCATCTCCCGCCGTATCATTCCGGCGCTGCTCTATACTCACCTCGTGTCACCCCTCACCAACGCTGAAGACCTCGACGATAAGGGCTGACCAAACATCTCTCTCACACATACGCAGTCTATAAGGGAGCTGCCTTAAGGGCGCGGTCTACCGCAATTTTCATCATCATTATTTTATTTTTTATTTGTACTACATATGTTTTTCTTATTTTAGACACAAAATGTGACTGAATTTAACTCTTATAAAATTTTTTATCTCTCATAGTTTTCGCGTAATGGCTTGTTAAAGTCATATTTTGCGTATTTCCGTTTTAACGACCACACTAAAACCAACTGATATATCAAGCTAAAAAAATCACAGTGGATAAAGACATTTCTGGCTACAATGACATGCTCATAAAATTAAAGAATAAAAATTATTTGAATTTTTAAAAATGCTGAAACTGAATATAAAAATTTTAAAAATTCAATATTTTTTTTAAATACAAATAATTTTTATTTTTTTAATTTTATGAGCGTGCCGTTGTAGCCTGCGATGTTTTTATCCACTGTGATTTTTTTTTTCAGTTTGGTATATCAGTTTGTTTTAGTGTAGTTAAAACGGAAACATGCAAAATATGACTTTAACAAGCCTTTACGCGAAAACTATGAGAGATAAAAAAATTTGATAAGAGCCAAATTTAGTCACATATTGTGTCTAAAATAAGAAAAAAATATGTAGTACAAATAAAAAATATAATAATGACGATGAAAATTGCGGTATACCGCATCCTTAAGGTTGCTGCCTATGTGGGATAGCTGGCAAAAGCAAGGATATAGACCGTTCACGATAAAGTGAGCACAGCATAAGGTTTTCTTTCAACCGTTTTGAAGTTATCTTTACTATATTTTTAATATGAAAACTTCCATGTAACTAAAAACCAGTGTAAACGTTGCAACATTCTCAAATATTAACATCTATTGTCCAAATTAAACATATTTTTAATTAATTACAAGTTCTACTGAGTGTTCAGTTTATAATGAACAGCCTATAGTGATTTACATGTTAAATTCTATTCGGCGGCGCTCAACCATTTTTAATGGTATTACTTTAGGACAAAACAACATTCTGATTTGTGAAAAAGGGAATACTGCTGTATGAACAAATATATAGGTGAATAATATAAGCGAAGTGTTTTAGAGTGTTTTTACACGAAAACACTCATTTGCTCACAGTTTACAGGGTACCGAAAAACAGATAAAAAGATCCCTACAGCAATGTGGGCCGCACCGAAACAAGTAAAATATTCTGTGGTTGCACATATGTAGGCACGATAGGTGACTAGCGCCACTGAACATAACTTAACATGTAAATCCATAGGAATGCCAGGTAGGCGATAGTAAGGTTAATTCTACTACAGGTTAGGAAGAAAATGTGTCTTCTTAAGGGAGAGTTTGGTTCAGGGGAAATTTTGCCGCTAGTTGGGCTGCAATCGCTAACGGCTATACTAAAATACGAAACCGTAGTAAAATTACATTAAAATGGAAATGGTAAAAAGGGTAATCATTTAATTTAACTTTAAAGTGAAAAACAAACAAATGTTGGCTTTCATATTATCATGTAACTTCAAATTCACGAACTCTCTGTGGTTGGGCAGTTTACACCAACGATACCAGCGTCCAAGTGGCAGAAATGTTCCCTGTGCCAAACTGTTAACATTGAATTCTTCAACCTGTAGTAGAAATAACTGTAGCAGCAGCCATACCGTCTTGTCTATAAAGAAGTCGTTAGTAGAGACCCGGGAATTTTGCGGGCTCAACGACCAGCCAGCTAGACTCCGCAGTCCTATGTAAACTTTGTCTTCAGCTGCTTGTACATTGGCTGATGCTCCAGTGAGTGACCAGTTATACATATGACAAGGTAGTTGGGGAGTCAGTGAGTGTTTTCATGCAGGTCTGCTATTGGTTCGCAGTCCTCAAGGAAGAGTTTCAGTAACAGTGGCCCAACCGCGAAAGTAACAGGACTTTGGAATCTAGTGTCATCGTAACGAATACGCGAAATTTCCGTGTCTCTAGTCATGAGGTACGAAACCATCGGTTCGGATAGACTGGAAACGTCCACGGACTTCAGAAAGAGCAATCCTGGCATTCGCCTGGAGGTATGAACTGAGGAGTGACTGACCGAGCTGTCTAGTCCGAGAGTTAGCAGCATCATGAAGAAGATGAGGGCCCAGAAGATGGAGCCGGGCATGGTGGCGATGGCGGCCGGGTACACGATGAACACTAGCCCCGGGCCCTCGGTGGCCACGTCCTCGATGTGTCGGCCCGAGGCGTGCGCCATGTAGCCCAGCACGGAGAAGATGACGAAGCCAGCCACGAAGCTGGTTGCAGAGTTGATGAGGCTGGTCACCAGGGCGTCCCTGCAACACAGTCATCAGTGTTACTGTGGCACTACTGCAGCTGCTAGAGGGCTGTGAGAGTGACACTAGAGCTAGTATAAATGGCTGTAGGAGTGGCACTAGAGCTACTAGAAGGCTGTGAGGGACGCTAGAGTTACTAGAAGGCAAGGAAAGTGACTCTAGAACTACCATAAATGGAAGTGACACTATGGCTACTAGAAGACTGTGGGAGTGACACTAGAACTACTATAAATGGCAGTGGCAGTGACCCTACAGCTACTGGAAGGCTGCGGTACGGACACTTGTTGTGGGCGGACAGTAAATCTACTTCAAGGCTAACGAAGTGTCTATGGAGTTGCTAGATGTCTGGGGATCTTAGAAGGTAATATAGATAAAGTTAGTGTTATTAGAAAATGCTAGGAAGTTGTAGGGCCATTAGAAAACATGAGTTGTAAAAATGTAGCATCTATAAGTTGAAAAGCAACACAGAAGATATTAAAATCAAAGTAAAGTAACAATTGTGTTTCAGCAAGGATGGGAGGGGGATGATGCTACGCTAGAGCTATTACGCAGTGTACAGAAGTCCTAGTTTTAGAAGAGGTGAAAAAACACGTGACTCGTTAATCACGCCTTAGGAACAATGGAGCTTTTTCAAATAATAGTAGCTGCAATAGGTAGAGGCACGATTCATTCGCGCATTGTTTCTAGGTCAGGTTGAACGTCAATAACGTATACTTCACTCCTACTTCTGTGATTAGACGATAGCTGTTTTAACACAGATCTGACGACTGCAAGCCAGTTATAAATAAGGAAACAAGTCGTGGAGATATCACGTGCTACACGTTTGTACTGTTAGAAGCCAATGGGTATTCGGCTTCAGCCGGTGCACGTACAGAACTGAGAAGTCTTGGCTGTTGCCAGATGAATACGCGAAATACTCGTGCCTCTAGCAATAGGGTTGCCGTAAAATAATGGCGTAAACTACGTACTTATATTGAGAAAGGAAGCAATCATATATTAGAACGGAGAAAGTAGCACAAACAACCAAAGCCAAACTGATAATCTTTCGTTATAACTATTACAAAATTAATCAGAAATATTTTTAAACTGGCGGCCTTCAAGCAGTGAAGATATCGACGGTATTTCCTTGGTAATTTCTGTAAAAAGCAACAGCAAATAAAATAATGCAATTTCTAATAGTTACTTTTTGATACGATCTTATTTATATTTTATATATTTTTAAAAATAAAGTCAACCCAAGGAATTTAATGTTTAGTTATATTCTTGTAATTTTTTAAGCTGAAATGAAATGTCAAACTTGGTTAACGGTTCCTACGAAATGTAAATGTAAGCTCAGTAATAATAATGTTTCCGGACGTCTACACAGGGGTTGGCCTGTCGTGCAGTAGAACTGGGTGGCGGCCAATTAAAAGTGAAAGGCTCTCTCCAATTAAGGCGCGGGTTGACTGTGACTCACTTGTACACGTTGTTGTGGTACTTGTTGTAGGAGGCGTAGGCCAGCAGCACGCCGAAGCCAGGCCCGAGGGAGAAAAACACCTGCGTCGCTGCGTCCACCCACACCTGCATCACATACATAACCACACTCCTGCATTCACTCACGAAAAAGGGATAAACTTGATACATCCAAGAAAACAAAGCCATAACCGCATTTGTTCGTGTTGTTCTCTTTGTTTCCGTCCAATTTTCATCTCAGCTTGTTTTCTTACTAATCTGTTTCTGGGGTTTTGTTTCCTTGGATATACCGATAATATTTCCTTTCTGGACTGTACTCGTGTATTTGTAAAAAAAAAAGTTAGTAATGTGGCGTCTATGTTTCGTTTATTTTATGTTGTCTGTTTTATGTGTATTTTACTGTGATAAACTGTTTCGAAATGCTGTTCGTTAACATATTGCAATGCTGTGAATTACTAATCAGAGGCAAATTAAAGCCACGGATTCCAATTTATGCTATTTCTCCTATTTTAAATTTCAAATCCGGGAAGATAGCAGCTGTCGCAAAACTCTTACATGGAAATGTTAGAAATGTTTTGTGCTATGTAGCCCAATAGTTTCAAAAATGAGTTTCTATAGTTTTGGCTAATTATTGGCTTAATTAAAATTTCTTAAAGTAAATAATCAACCATAGTTATATTTAAAATAATGTGTTTGGGAAAAATTACGCTACACAGTACAAACAGATTCCAGCATTTGTTTGTAATGGTTTTGCTATATCTTCTCACTTTCACGATTTAAGTATAAAATATACTAAAATGGAATAAATGCGCAAAATTAGCACTGGCGTTGCGTCTGGTTGTGGCGCAGGGGAACTATACTCCATCCATTCTAAGGTTGCAGCTAATTCATGCAAGTGAATGACGACAAAATTTTTGCACAGCATTCATTTCTTTTGAAATAGTGGAAAAAAGTATAAGGTAACTGTATTAGGCACTCTCATAATGTGAGGAATCAAAATAAAATTATAATGCTTTGATTTATTTCGTTAGCAATGATTATTTCTGCTGCAACTTTAGACTGGATAGAGTATAATTATACAAACAGATTGACACGAGTAGATTTAAGTCGAAGGATCATTTGCCACTAAGAGACAGGCCCTTGCATCTGGTGTACTTCTGGCAGGAACGATCCTCATATTTACAGGAAAAATCTGTATATGGACATAGGTTCGAAAATGCACTATTACTGTGCTATATGTCGTTCGGGATAAAGTGAGCACTAAAGATTTAACCTTTGAAAATAATCACCAACCGTTACTTAACAATGACAATAGTTACCTTAAAACTTGTATGGTTGGCAGCGATTTGCTGAATGTAATTCCGTGTAGTTTCCTATTTAAATACAACAATACAGACATAAAATCAACTGAAATCGACATATTTGTATATTATATCGTTAATAAACTTTCTTTATCGAACTGTACGGATTCCTACCGACTGCACGATTGGTCTTAAACGCGAAAACATCAAGTAACGCCTCAGAGAGGTTAGACATTTCCTGTCGTTAGCCACTGCGCGCGGTGAAAAAATAGAACTTTGGCAGGGATTTTTGAGTGCTCACTTTATCCCGAACAGCCAATACATGACATACAGTGCATGGGTAGAAACACTGGAAAATCGCGGGAATAGTCCACTATTTGCTAGGTTCCAACATGCTGTGTATAACACTGCATATTTTGTATCTATATTGGCTATCGTTAGAGACATGCAAAATTCGCGTTATTTTCTGACAACTGAATAGACTCCACGTGACTATAGCCTAGTTCGACGTCTCCCGCTGGCCGATACTGTCGTGACTTGCCGCGGAGAAAGTTTGCACGATAGAGAGGCCAATCTCTGTAAAGACGTAGCGCACGTAAATGACGATATATACAAGTTCGTGGCCAATTGAATCGCTGATTATGCTCTGTTGTGTATAGGAAAGTGAAGTTTAGTCTGCTACGAAATAATAACACGAATTTTGCATGTCTCTAGCTATCGTTTATTTGTAGCGTTGTTTCTCTCTTCAACAAACCCAGTTAGAACTGTACAGTTTCAAAACAGAACGTGTGTGATTTGCCAAAAAAACTGTTCACACGTGTCCCGATTAATATAATACAGTTTATTGGAGACTATGCTAAACATTTTCGCGATTTTCCAGTGTCTCTATGCATGGGTTTGATCGTGTCTCTATGGAATGCTACCTGGGATAATGCCTACTGTCCAATTAAATACGCGTCTCTATAGTATGTATTTTCCAATAATAGCTTAAGGGCGCGATTCACAGTTTTCAACGTCTTTTTTTATTTTTATATTTGTACCAGATATTTTTCTCTTATTTTAGACATAAATTGTGATTAAATCGTCCTCTTAGGAAATTTGTGTATCTCTCATAGTTTTTGCGTAATGAGTCGTAAACCTCAAAATTGTCACTTATCAGTTTTATGTCGCCACTAAAATCAACTGACATACCAAATCGAAAAAAATTAACAGTTTATAACAATATTGTAGGCTGTGAGTTGACATATACAAAAACCGAAAAAATTACATTTTTGTATTTTTAAAAATTGTTGAAATTTTTAAATTTTCGTTTCAAAATTGGTTTAAGTGGCGTACGTAAAACCGTAAAGTGCAAAAATTTTAGGTTTACGACTCATTACGCAAAAAACTATGAGAGATACAAAAATTTCCTAAGAGGAAGATTTAATCACAATTTATGTCTAAAATAAGAAAATAAAATATCTGGTACAAATATAAAACTAAAAAAAGAGGTTGTAAACTGAGGTGAGCCGCGCCCGTAAATTGCCTTCCACAGTAACGCTATCCGTCTCGCACGTTATGCCCTATACATAATGTTTAGTGACCCGTGAATGTCGCGGGTTCAACGACCTGTCGACTAGGCTCCACAGTTCTGTATACACGATGTCCGCAGCTACTTGTTCATTGGCTGCTGCGGCAGTGAATGGCCATTACAAAGTAGCGCTAGAGGCAGTGGGTGTTTTCATCCAGGTTTTCTATAGGTTCAGAATTATCAAAGACGAATTTCATACACAGTGCACTGTTAGAAAAAAATTCCGTGAGATTACGGAAAAGTACTGGCAAAAAAATTATCCAGAAATCTTCGTAGACTCACTTAAAGGGGCGAATGTTTGGTGCAGTTTTAAATGTTAGATACAATGTCATATAATCCCCTGTGACTTTTATGCTCCGTGTAAGTGACGTAATTGGACGTTGGCGTGTGGCAGACAGACAAGACGAACACAAACACCCAGTCCTGAACCCGAGGAAGTGACTGTAATTCTCCGGGCGGGAATCGAACCCGGGACCCTTGACCCAGCTGCCAGGAGGGCTAACCACTGAGCCAAGCGGTCGGACACTATTGAACCACAGTGATAAGTTATGAGTAAATGAGTTCCATGGAGTGATAAGACATAAACTTTATAAGAGACAACTTTTGTATTTGACATCCAGGATTCATAGTGATTATTAATACCCCCCCTTTTTTTTTTTAAGAAACACAGTAAAATACGCTTTAAAATTGTAGAAAGATATTTTCATGGATTATGGAAAGTTACGGTTAAACATCCGTAAACTGGCAATACGGACAAATTTCCGTAAACGTAATATTACGGAAGCCACTTCCGTAAAATTACAGTACTTTTCTGTAAATATTTCCGTGAATTTACGGAAATTTTTAACAGTGTGGCCCAATCATAAAAATAACACTCATGCATAGTAGTTGAAAATGTATCGCATCTTCAAACAAGTTAGGAGTGCAGGGATAGTTGCATTTTCGGATCTATGTTCACATCATACTTTTTGTTCCTTTAGATGTGATAATTATTTTTCCATAATTTTGAAATGCAATTGTGCAACAGACTGTACCATAGCCACGAGTAAGAATGAAATAAAAACTCCTAAAAAAACGCCTTAGTTAAGCTATCCCAGGTATATAATATAACACCAGTTGACGGTTTAGGCACAAGCGTAGACCAGTCTTGAATGATCTTCATCCTGCGCTGCGTTGTGGCGGTGCAAATACGTGTAGTAGGTAAGTACTAAGATGTGAGATGAAAGGGTTGTACGGCCCTTCTGGGTGCGGTCTACATCAATTCACATCACCATGTTTTTGTTTTTATACTTGTACCAGATATTTTTTTTATCATTTTAGACACAAAATGCGACTAAATTTTGCTCTTATAACTTTTTTTTTATCTCGCATAGTTTTTTGCGCTAGGCCTCGTTAAAGTCAAAATTTGCATGTTACCGTTTTAAGGACGACACTAAAAACAACTCACTCACCAAACTGAAAAAATTAACAGTGAATAACGATGTTGTAGGCTACAATTGCTCCTATGTTATACCACAAAGTAAAAAAAAAATATATATATTTTTTAAAAAAAATATTGATTATTTTTATTTTTTTTTTACTTTATATTTCAGCGTTTTTAATTAAATACAAAAATTAATTATTTTGTTTTACGTACGAGTAATTGCAGCCTGCGACACCTTTATATACTGTGAACTTTTTCAGTTTGGTATGTCAGTTGGTTTAGTGCCGTACTTAAAACGGTAACATGCAAATTTTTATTTTAACGTTATCCTTCAGGGGCAACCAGATGCCTACGGGCTCTGACTCTGACCCTTGTATACACTCCTCGTACGATATTATTATCATAGCCATCCTGAAAAGGTCGCCGGGTGGAATATGTCGCAGGGGCCACGACACGCTGAGCCGAGGGATGACGAACACGTGCCTGACCCGTCATCAGTCTTCATTCTCGTCAGCCTGGAGTGCAAACCTCTGTATGCTCGTCTCTCCCTCCAGGGTGTAGGGGAGTGAGGGGAATATCTCCAAGCGGATGACAGTGATAAATACATTCTCGCATTCTCCCTTATTTTAAAATCTCGGAGAGCGAGTTTTACCCTTCCAAGTAAAATCACTTTTTTTTTCTCGTTATTTCTTTTTCCTTGCCCTCGCCCAAGCTAAGGAAGGGGAAGGAGTCTACAATTTATTAACGTTCTGAAGCCTTGAAGGTAATGCAGCTATAGCTACGAGAAGTGTACAGAGCGTGGAAAAATCCAAACGCAGTATGTTAACTGTTTTATTGTTTGACTATTTATGATTTCATCTGTCCCTTTTTAACAAGAATATAATTGAATTTTAATAATTGAATAGTAGAAATGCTAAAGGAGCTAAGTGCGACAAGAAACCAAATTGAATTTCTTACATCAAAATGAACTAGGTGTCGATGCCAATATAATACTGAAAAATTAAGTCACAAATATTTTCCTGACAGATTTTGTGAGGACTTAAAGATCGCCATCCTCATATGTCCACAGGTTCTTGCAGCGCTGTTTTTTTTCTTTTGCCTTTTACATGAAAACATAGCACCTTTAGCTTTTCCACTCCGCAATTATTCAAAAGATCATCACTTCACCGCGGACACCAGATTCCTACATTTTTCACCGACGCAGCGTAGATCATGTAATACTAGTCTTCACTTCCACTCCAGTGGCAGATAGAACTAATACACTAGAACTACACATGCCTTTCTTTTACACAAGGACAGGAGCCAGGAAAGAAGTCGGCCATAGTTAGGAACCCCTGTTTTTCGCGTAAAGAATTTTGCCTCACTTTGTTTCCGTGCCTTACGTGCACATCTGCAGTTCTGCTTCGTGGCCAGTGATTGGATATTTTAACTCTCTCGAGCCTTGGGCATCTTCCGGCAAATCACAAACGTGTGGCGTTGAATGAATGTTATTGTAATTGGCTCAGTCAAATGAGATACGGCTCTTCGCACAGACACGCTGCCAATAACTGTGAAGCAGAATTGCAGATGTGCACGTAAGCCACTGAAACAATTTGTGGCAAAATTATTTTCGCGAAAAACAAGGGTCCGTAGCCACAGCCTATGACAAAGAACCACTCCAGCATTCATTTTGAGCGATTCCGGAATATCATGGAAAACCGAGATCAGGATGTCCGGAGCCAGGATTCGAACTCCCAAATGCGACCTCGCTCGTCTACTTTTAAGGGAGTGACAATTGACCGTAGTTACATGAACCAACCCACAGTTCACTGGAACTGATATATTCAAGGCCAAAGTCTACTGTGTGTATCTAAACCTTGTGTAAAATTTTTTTCCTGGCGGCCTATTCTGTAACATTTCAGTCTCTCATACGATCTTTATACGAAGACAGTTAGTGGTGTCTTTGCGACGAGAATCGGTATTATGTAATTAAAAATGGCGCCATGACTGTCTTTGAAAAGTCTCCTGACTCTGTTTACATAATGATTGTGTTCCATGGTGTTGATTCAAGACAAAGTTCATAAAAATGGCCGTGATATTTAAGTTGCGTTCAGCGACCATCCTCGTTGGATAGAAAATCAGATTGAAATATTGCTTGGAACACGGTCGTAGAAGTACAAGTCTGGACACTCGCCTATCTAGCAATGTATTTTGCTTGACCCCTTTTGTTTGGCTGCAGTTCGTCAAGTTACCGAGACCCAAAACTCCGCCCACTTTTTTCCATTGTTAAATTTATAAAGTAAATAAAGATTGCTAGAGCTTTTTCTTAAATTTGTGAGCAAAGGAAGTATTTCATAAATTGATAAAAAAATACGTTTTGATAAATTGTTTATCTTAGCGGAAAGGAAGTGGGCGGAGTTTAGTCCGACCGCCGTAACATCAGCGCCAATAAAACACAATATTCTCGGTAACTTGGTGAACTACAGCCAAACAACAAGGGGGTCAAGTTTCCAGGCGAGTGTCCAGACCTGTTCGTCTACGGCCGTGGCTTGGAATGAGAATGTAATAGATTATTTTATTTCACTGTAAATAATGTAATACTTTCGTAAATTATAGGTCTGTGTATATTAACTTGAAATACCTACGCAAACAATTAATTCATTACAACACGCGTGCTACTATCTCGTGTAAGCGTAGCACACAATCTCTTCACGAGAGAAGAGTTGATTTATTACTTTTAATATTGTAATTCAATAGTGGAACAAATACGATTTATTATATCATTTAAACAAGTAAGTAGTAGCACAAAACACGCTGTGGAATGTGAGAATATATAATTCAGTAAGATGTATGAAGGTTTTCAGAGCACATTCTTCAGTGTTGCCAAGTAGGCCTATATTGAGATTCTGATAAAGAGAGGTGTTAGAGAATATGATGTAAAGAGATAGTCATGAGTAACTCCGTCGCCGTCGATAGACAGGCATAGGTGACGATCGTTACCAGAGGTGGAGTTAGAGAACAGACTCCCTAGACTCTTTTATCATTCAAATATTATGAGTCAACGCTTTTTTTCTATGACATATTATGGACCTTCCTTTTGGTATGATTATCTCAAGATAAATTACTTTGTAGGTTGGCGCCTTGTTGCATAAATATAGGCGGTTCGGCATTAAGTGAACATTTAAAAAAGCCCTGCCAAATATCTATTTTCAGCCAATTCGTATCTTTCCGCGTGTAGTGGCTAACAATGGGAAATATCTAACCTCTCTGGACACGTCATTTGATATTTGCGCGTGTAAGATAAATATTGTGCAGTTGGTAGGAATCTATATAGTCTGGTAAAAAAAGTTTATAAACTATATAAAACACAAGTATGAAGTCGTCAATTGATTATTACAGCATTGTTGTATTTAAGTAGAAAAATACACAGAACTATAGGCTACTCCGTAAATTCGTTGCCAACCATACAAGCAGTAAGGTCACTAATGTATAATGTTGTGTTACATGTAATACCTAGTGATATTTTTCAAAGGTTAGATTTTTAGTGCTCACTTTATCCCGAATGACATATACGTCAAAATTTTCTCTTACTTAAGCCCACATGAGCCACATGGCGTGTTCGTATTTTATTCCACTACGGCGCTAAACAGGCGCAAATTTAGTCATGTGACCATAACATTGCGATATTTATTCTACCCCTAGGTGACGACAGCTTCTTACTTACAAAAACGAACATCACTTTCTGAACGCGTCTTGCCTTGTCAAGTCATCCCGTCTCCAAGGACACCCGTGTACTACGCGTGTCAAAGTGGTATATCCTGTGTTGCAGGAGTCTATCGTCAAACGACAAAAACCGACTATTGCAATATCAATACTTCGAGTGCTCCAATCACAAGAAAACAACTCCTGGTACAGAGACTCAGCCGTTGTTGAAACATAAATTTGTATTGTATCAACTCGAGTATACACACTCCACAAAAATAACGATCCAGGAAAATATCTACAACAACACAAGGGCTGAATTGTGAAGTTTTGAGATTTCTATTAAAGGTAACATTCGTTTCCCACTTAAGCTGCAGCCAGTTAACAAATAGCTTTAGGTCTAGTGTCCGTTACGAGATCTCAGCTCAGACAAGGGTTGACATTACAACTGCGCTAGAAAAAGTTCCCACTATATTTTCAAATTTTTACCCTAGAAACATTTTCTTTGCATTATAAATAGCTGATTCCAATTACATATTACACAGAAAATACATGTATTATATACACGACTAAATACAATTGCTGGTTGGACAGAAATTTAATTATTGTGAGTGTTTTGGAGCTAAAGCGTATCATGTTATTACGTCCGGCAGGTCAGCGCGCCAAATGACGGAAGGATGTTATGAGCAGAGTAGGCTATAAGAAACTGCATATTATAAACGCCAAGTCAATAACAACGCCAAACAATCTGAAGAACACGGGACAGAATGCTTTAGGTTATTAACAACCACAAGGACAACCCTTTCGTAGAACAACGGTCTAACTCCATGGCTTCACTTTTTTTTTTTTTCATGCGACCCCATGACGCCATACTTTTATGATGAATCTCAGTGTCTTCATACAACTACTCATGGGCCAGTGGACAGTCCATAGAGTGAGTTACGTATACACCGAGTAAGACAAGTCGGCGTTAGTCGTCAAATTGATCTTTTTTTTTTTTACTTTTATTGAATTCTGAGAAAACATATTAAATTTGCCATTATAGCTTGAATACTATTTACTAGCATCGAAGTTGAATTTTTAACGTACATTTAGGCCGCTATCGGCCCAGCAAATTAAGAATATTAAAAAATTATGCACTGATTGGCGCCTAAACATACCTTAAACGTCCAACTGCGATGCTTGCACTGTAGCGCAAGGTATACACTATAATTTATTCAATAACAGAAAATATCACATTTTTTTGTCCCAGAATTTCATAAAAGCGAAAATTATAATAATACAATAATGCGACTGGTGCGGATCCTTAAGATCGGTTCATAATTTTCAAAATTAACAGTAAGTATAGAACATAGGTTGTACGAACAAGAACTTATTTCAATGTACATGAACTCATTGATTCACAACTGCTCGAACTTGACTGTGTGCATACAAACGATGACGTAAGAAATTATATTTCATTCATTGTGCTAACGCATAGGTCAGCAAGTAATCAGAGCAAAGGGTTTTTAACTGATTGACCGTCATGTTGCTTTAACGTCAAAAAATGCACAAGAATAAATAAAAATGAAAATGAGAGATTTTTATGTCTAAAATTATGTTTGTATATTGTAAACAATGTTTCACTGTAAGCCGTTTATTGGGGTTTTGTTTCTATTCTTCCTATTATCTTCAAATACGATTCCACTTCAAATATATACATATAACCTTCGGATGCATTTCATACAGCAACGAATGATTCAGATCCTTAAAAAAAAAAGTCACTGACTAAACATTACTGTAAGAATTCCATTGTGAATTGACAAGGTTTGTGGTCGTGCACAGTTTCCACTGTTATGTTATATGTCACGTGCTTACAGTTTGTTAATAGTGAGCCAATTCTTACCTCGGCCTTGGTGATGGCGGCGAAGTTGGGGCTGAGATAGTAACGGATGCCCTCTGCAGACCCAGGCAAGGTCACTCCTCGCACCAGGAGGATCAGCAACACTGCATAGGGGAACAGCGCCGTGAACCACACAACCTGCAACACATACTCGTTGTTGAACTGAAGTGATGGAAATATGTCACTCTTCAACTGGTGGTACATAGGGACCCTTGTTTTTCGCGAAAAGAATTTTGCCCCTCTTTGGTTCAGTGCCTTAAGTGCACATCTGCAATTCTGCTTCATGGTTATTGGAAGCGTGTGTGTGTGGGGAGCCGTATGTCATTTGACTGAGCCAGATACAATATCGTTCCTGCAACACCACACGTCTGTGATTTGCCGGTAGAATCCCAAGGCTCGTGACAGTTAAAATATCCAATCACTGGCCACGAAGCAGAACTGCAGATGTGCACGTAAAACATCGAAACAAAGTGGGACAAAATATTCTTTTCGCGAAAAACATGGGTCCCTAGTGGTACATCTTGGAAAAAGAAGTTGTGCCGGAGGTTTTATTTGTATACGCGCGGTAAGAACTGATTCATCACGCGTGGGCGGTCATCGCGCCCTCTTGTACTAGAGATCCGCATACGAAAATTATGCGCGCGGTCTTTAACGAAATTTGTATACGGACTGTTAGATTAAGGGCACGCAACTAACGATGAAAATTGTCCTTTGCCAAACTAATCACATCAAGCTTCCTAACCTGTATAATTAGGCTTAGTTATGACAAGCTGTATTATTGTGGACCAGCTTGTCATTGTGTCTCATTGCTAGAGACATGCAAATTTCGCGTTATTGTCAGGCAACAGACTGAACTGCAAGCTACTGTGTACTCATCTGACTGTGCTGTTTGTCGACAGTTTGTGTGGCGCGCCTCAAGGACTCGTTCAACCAATGATATCAGGTCGAGTGTAAAATTCAGACTATCCTGCAATGCGGACACGCAACGATACAAAGGCCTGCAGCCAATGACGTCATGGAGTGTGTTTGGTTGAGTACAGGTCAGTGGATTCTAGCCTACCGCGAAATGATAACACGAAATTTGCATGTCTCTACTCATTGCATGAAACATTCAAAGACATTAACCTTAGTTATGCTAACTATAGCTAACATAGTGTGAGAATGGTATCGAGGGACAGGATATTACACTGTGGATTCAGGCTTACTATTGGGCGCCCGTAGGCACTTAATTGCTCCGAAGGATGACACGAAATGAAGCCCTTCGACAGAGAAGCGCCGGAATGAAGGGGCGAAGGAAACAGGAAATCACCGAGGAAACATGTCCACCAGCGACATCGTCTGGCATGACTCCCACATGCAAAAGCCCAGAGACCGATCCCGCCAGGGATTGAACCAGTATCACCTTGGCGCGACTCTTGCATATTTTACCAGAGTCCACGTTATAAACTGGGGTATATTTCAGAGGTTGGTACAGTAGCTTAGCGTCTGTCTCGACGCGACTCACCTTGCCGGAGGTAGAGATGCCTTTCCACAAGCTGAAGTAGCAGATGACGTAGACGGCCAGTAGGCAGAGAGCGATGTCCCATTTGACTGCACCCAGGTCGTGCAGCCCCGTGCTTCTGTTCAGCTCCAAGATGGCGCGGCTGTAACAATGCCACGTCACACCACACTGTCCATACTTGAGAGGGCGATAAACAGCGTCATTTCGAGCTGAAGTTCATAAAATACGTCTGTTTAAAGTACTTTTCAGTTTAAAGTGCATGTATGCAAACACCTCCAGTAAATTATTTGGTTCAGTTTCTGTTAAGCGTATTTTTTTTTTTTATATTAGGTAGCCCCTATAACATTTCCGGTACTTTGTAACGAGATTTCTCAATGCAAAATCAAAAATATGTCAAACAAGTTTATGCAGAATAACAAGATTTGGAATGCCATTTAGGAAAGATGCAATAAGGAATGCCTGATTTCAAAACTCAGTTAATATTCTTTATATTATTAAAATTTTATTAATATCAAGAGCTCTAGGTGAGCAAGATTGACAACTCACAGATAATAACGTAATCGACGCATCGAAAAAATAGAAACTTTCAAAGTTGCCCTCGTTCGTAGCCGACAATTTATAAATAGAATAATTTTTTCCCCATATATGATTTATATGGATTCGTTTGATGCACAGTACAATATATTTTAGCCGAAAACATGCATCACCCTCCACAAAACCACCATAACTTACCTATGTGGACTGCAGTTCCATATTTCCGCCAACTCTGTGCAATATCGATCTAACGTACAATGTTAGGTGCCTGCGAGAGGCGACAAGCATTTGAAAATTCTTGCAGTTGTTAAACACAACAGAAGAAGGAGGGTTAAAACGCCCTCTTAATAACACCACTTCCCCATAGATTACCGTCACTTAATGCTGTTAACATGCCATTTCTGATCCCAGTGTCTTTATGTACCTAATTGTTTTGTACGATTCAAGGATTTTTTACGTTTGGGATTAACGATTAAAAAATAACGATTGAAATTATTCGTTAAAAATTTGGGTACCTTTTTAACTTAATCATTACTTTCGAAACCTGCCCATTTTAAACTTTAAATATTTAAAATTATTGTCTAGCGATTAAAAGTAACAAGTTAGTTTCTGCAAACCGATGAATGCACTAGAAAATAACTGGATGGTTTCAGAGTCTAATACTGACACACAATATTAACATCAAAAAATAAATGTTCAGTTTACACACCGAACACTGCACAAGTGACATCTAGCACATCTACACGATGCAAGCTTAGTCAAACGAACGTGATACAGTACGTGGCGCCACAGTCGCGTTTGTCTCGACCAACAGATCGACAACATAGCAAACCATTTTCTTCTCGGAAACGAAGGAACTTAAGAAGAGCGCAATTAACTCTTTTGTTTCATGAAGCGCACTGAGTTTGTAAACATTACTTTAACTTGTTTTTTGAATGTTTTTTTATTTCTAAAGCCCAGTACACACTATCCTTAATTCTCTTCTTAATTACTTACTAAATTCTGTTTATAAATTTCGATTGCGATTTCATACCAGAATTATGTAGCAAAACTTCTGTGTTGTGTACACACTATCTTTGTTTACTAACATGTTTCAGTAAATAAAGAATAAAAATATGTTCGTGATGTTGGTTGCAGTATTCCATAAAGTGTAATTGTAAAATTTCCGAAAAATATTTCACAATACAAGACGTATGTGTAATTGCCAAATAAGTGAAACAATCACGTATTATTTAGGTTTTGTAAACCTCGATGGCTTTTGTTCAGTAGGAAACCAAAATTGTATTTATATTCAAATGCTATTGGCAACCCTACTTGTGTACTTCGCAGGTGCGGTGGCTGAAACTGTGCATTGCACATGCGTGTGAGCATACACTGCGATGAAAAATAGGACGAGCTCTATATGTGAAATTAAGTACGGAATTCTGTGTAGCACCAGCATAGTTGCGGTACACACTGTCGCAGTGCTACTTGTAATGAATTTGATACGGAATTCTATACTGAATTATGGCTAGTGTGTACCGGGCTTAACTTTTACTCTGGCACTTCCGAAATTCAACAATCATTTCAACAAGCAGTTTTAATTTTTTTGACTGGGAAAAATGGAAAACCTTTTAAATAGTATAGTGTTCAGAAACTGAAAGGAATAGCAATTTTTTTATGGTTTTCAAGGCGTTAAAATAAACAATTACTCGGTAATGTGGTCATGAGTGTGTAACGTTTTATTTTCATCCATACAGATATTTTGGGGCACACTAACTTTCAACTTTAACCACTTAATTTTCTTTTGACTTTAACTTTTATCAGTTAATTGTTTAAAAGTTAACTTTTAACTTAAATCAGTTAATTTTTTAAGGTTTTAACATCAACTTTAATCAGTTATATTTTTTGGTTAACTTTCCCAAGTCTGCATGATATACGTACCTAAATAAGCTAGTAACCACAAAGTTTAAGTCAGGAATCAGTAATAATTTTATTTAACGTCTCAGTGGATAATTGGTTCAATATAACTTTCAGTTTAAAAAGTAGATCTCATAATTTTGTTTCTTTTTCTATTTTTTTTTTATTCCAGAAGAAATATTTCCCTTATATCAGCGCATAAAATGGTTTTCGTACAAAATATCCTGGAGCAATGTGGGCCGCACCGAGCTGAACGAAACAGTCAGTTGCGGCGTATATGTAGGTTCGATAGTAATTAAGCTCCCCTTAGTTGAATATATCTAGAGATTATGGAATATCGCAAAACTTTTCCGTGCCAATACTGTAGTTTCTCGCAACATGTATGATTGAGTGATACACGTCTGACAACGTAGACGTCTGCAGACCAATAACAGGCATCAAAGGTTACAATAACGAGATCTTATTGGTTCAGTCAAATAGGGTAACAACTCCACGTACAAGCGAAAGCCAGTAAAATTGTGATGAGCAGAACGTACGTTGAAACACAGCGAACTGTCAGGTTTTCCCGCGATAAACCATAGTTAGAGCCGCGATTTTATGGCGAAATGATTTTTGCAACATTTGGTTTCGATGCGTCATGTGCACACCTGCAGCTCTGCTACATCGTCTGTGGTTGGACGATTTTACTGTCACTTGCCTTGGCAAATTACAAGACGTACAGACTTACAATAATCTTATAATGATTGGTGCAGTCAAATGAGAAACGTGTCTGAACATAGACACGCTGCCAATAACCTTGAAACAGAACTGCCGATGTGCACGTGAGTCACTGAAACAAAGTGTGGCAAAAATCTTTTCGCGACAAAATCGTGGGCCTAACCATCATCTATAACTATCGTACTAAAAATTATGAAAATTACTGTTTTCCATGTTAATGGATTTTGTGCTTTCAATCCCTTATTTTTCTAAATGGCGTTTTTAATTTTTTACTCGAAAGCAAAGAATACTACCGTCCAGTGTTATAGACGTTCGCTAATAAAAAATATCTACTCGGTAAAACAATTCCATTGATATAAGATGAGTAGTTTATATTTTATCGACGACAGAATATTCCAGTCGTTCGTTCGACACCTTAACTTTCCATATCCCTTAAGAGTGAAGTGAGTCACCGTCTTGAATATTTGTATTGTGTGTCATAATATTTCTGCTGTGTAAATTTATGAAACTTTAACCTAACTACAGAAGAGAATACATATTAAGGGAATTTTATACACCGCAAATATATTTTTGTACAGCCACTGTTGTTACAGATCGATTTGCAGTTAGAAAGTTAATATTACTGTCTTAACTGCAATTAGGTCTGTAACAACAGTAACGGAAAATAAAGATTTACGGTGTACAAAATTCTATCAATATGTATTATATCCTGCAATTAAGTCAAAGTTCCATGAATTTAGCCAGAAGAAAAGTTATGACACAAAATACAAAAATTCAAGAGGGCGACTATCACTCACTCTTAAGAGTTAGTGGACCTGGCACGTGAGACGTGATGTAGCGTGGTACGTATAGTCGTTTTTCATGTATAGTTACTAAAAATGCTTCTAATGCGTTTATCTACGAAAAGAAAACACACTTCAAATAAAGTCCGTATGATTTTAAAAATACAGTCAGATAATTAAAAACATGATTATCAAGCTCCTCAAAAGTGCTAAAAATGACTTTTTCACGTTGCTGCAGCTGAGAAAATATCAACCGTAATCGTAAAACTAAACCATAGAAACCTGCATTGGACTTTACCACATACTTTCCACAAATAAAATTATAGGGTCATCTCTTGAAGCCCCGTTGAAAAACAGTTACTACGTAAACTCTGCACGCTAGTTTAGTTCTCCGCGCCTAGAGGCGGTGAGGTGTTTGACGCACTGGTTATATTCGACTTATCGCCTTCCACGTTTCCGTGCCTCAAACGTAAAAAAAAAAAAAGCTACGGTCGACTAACTGTTAAGAATCACTATAAAATTGTAGGTTTCTAGTAGCCAATTTGCAAAAATAAAAAATCAGCAACCCTAGAAAATAGTTTTGTCATCTTCCTGAGCAATAACTTTTCTGGAGTAACATACATCTCTGATACCGAAATATCGACAGTTAATTACGTAGGAAACGATCACGCTTAAAAAAATGCATCAGCCTGGTAAACGTTTGCATATAAAATTGAAAAAAAAAATCATTATCTAGAACTGTTGTATTGTAGTTTTCTCATATCGACGTACTAACTTTCAATAACGCGTAGATTTCATTTGGAGTAGTCAGCGTTTATTTGTCTACTGTACCACACACTCTTAAAATCGCACCAAGCCCTCTTATTACCACAGTCTACACTGCGCCATTGCTCGCAGGGACTTACTTGAAGTACTCGGAGGCAGGAGATGTGAACCTGACGCTGCTGTTACCACCCTCGCTGCTGACGTTGACCGGGTAGAGGTCAGGTTGGTCCAGGTACGCCGTCAGAGCATACGGCGTCATGACGACAGTGCCGTTGTCGCTCTCCCTCTCCGACTGCACCGAGATGTCCAGCTGCAAGGGCATGTGCAACGTTGCAACAGTCAAGTCACGAGCTTGGCATGAGTAGGGAAGAATTTAAGCTCTAGGATTCAACATGTAATCCGAATACATTTTTCAAGAGTCTGCACAGTAAAAAGGCCTCTTAATACGGGAAAACCCCATTAGATTTCAATGGGGATAGGTAATTTATAGAGATAATGGTATATCGCGAAAACGTTTTGTGCCAACATACCCTTGAAAACGCTATAGTTTCTTGCAGCATATATGGTTGGCTGCTGTACGTCTGACACTGCATGGCTGTCTGCAGACCAATAACAGGCATCAAATATTACAATTGCGGGATTCTTACTGGCTCAGTCAAATAGAACAACATCTCAACGTACAAGCGAAAGTCAGTAATCTTATGGTAGGCTGAACGAGTGTTGAAACCCAGCAGACAGTCAAGTTTTCCCGCGGTAAACCATCACCTCTAGTAATTTACTATCCATGAGAAGAAATTCATGCGGTTGTACAAAACAACAAAGTAGTTTCCAGTCACGAGAAGTGTTTATCCGGCGATGACCGACCTCCCTGCAGAGTGGAGTGTTCCAGGGGTTGCCGCAGGTGGTCCAGGGTAGACGGCTGGTGAACGACGCGAAGAAGTAGCGCAGTGCCCAAGCTATGATCACATTGTAGTAGAAGTCCACATAGAAGGCGATGAGAACCACAGCGTAGCCGATACCTGCCACAAACACGTCGTCGCTGCCCTCACCTTCACATCACTAAATGGACGGTGTTATACGTACACAAACCAAGTACCGGTTTTGACTTATCAGTTACTGCGTTTAGAGTAACAAATCAATCCGGATTGAACTAGGAGTGGACTGAAGAATCTTGATTCAAATTTTACTTTAAACACCTCCTTACCGGACTGAAGTGGAGGTAGTGAGTAATCCAGTCCACGAGGAGGGCAGAACTGTATAATCTGGATTGAAACGTTTGCTTTAAACACCCATCGGACTGGACTGAACGAAAGACGAAGCGGCCGCCATATTGAATCGTTTCTTTGGGTTTTTTTAAATATGTTAGAATCGTCCTGGGCTAGCTAAATACAACTTTTTATGTTATAAATATAATTGGAAGTGCCAAATATATCAAAATAAACATCTCGACAAATAAGTTCAAACAAAATATCTAGCAAATATTCGCCTCTTGCTTTCTTTTTTGGACAGCCAATTGTTCTGTAGTTCAGTGTTTTGAAAAGAGATGTCTTTAGACACAGATTCAGTCCATGTTTAGATGTCAATCTGGATCGAAAATTCTACTGTAAAGGCTTTAAGTGAAACAAACTTTATGATTTTCATATTTGAAACAGTTTTACAAAAAATATTAGTCCTGTAAAGTCAATATTTATGAAAACATGATATACAGGGGCACAAACCTTCCGCGAAAAGAATTTTGTCCCAGTTTGTTTCAGCAGTGCCTCACGTTCGCTTCTGTAGCTATGCTTCATACTCAGTAAGTGGACGTTTTAACACTCGCATGCCAATCGCAGACGTGTAGTTTTCCGGTAACCTCATTATGATTGGCTCTTCACAAAGACACGCTACCGATAACCATGAAGCGTAGCTGGACGCGCACGTAAGCCACTGAAACGAACTGGGGCAAAATTCTTTCCGCGAAGAAATTATATAGGATTACAATACTTTCGGTGAGACTATATCAAAGCAGAAAATGTTTTAGACATAATCTAAAACTGGCACTTGTTCTGTATAATGCATAACACCACCCAGATATCTTCAAAGCTTGTTTACAGTAAGCACTTCAGAGGATAATCCCTTTACTACACTGTAAAACATGTTTGTTAATTTACCACATCAGTTTATATGAGTGGTAAGAAAGTAGGCATTGATGAAATTGTTTCCCATACTTCAGTGGTGCACGACCGCTTATCAACTAACCAGCTCCTTGCTGGTGGGTCAAGGGTCCTGGGTTCGATTCTTGGTCGGAGAGGAAAATATACAGTAACCTCTTTGGGTTCCGGATTGGGTGACGTGAACGGCGAACCACGGCAGTTGCATCCTCGCCTAGTCCTGACTCGCGTGTTCTCTCTGACGTTCAAAACAATCCCCGGGCTGAAGACTCATCACAATCATCGTTAATGATACCGTTGCTGTAAAATTTTTAGAAACAACAAAATGTATAATACTGATGTCATCAGACTTGTGTTGTAATAATGTTCAACATTTCTTCTATTTGCAAGCTGGAGTGTGATAAGTGCCTCATAATGTGTACTGGTTAAAAACTCCCTTTACAACTTAGGAAGGGTTATTTTTTTGCGGTGTACGGTCTACAAATACTTTCTTGCATACTTCCAGGTTAAGTTGTGAACAAACTAATAAAACAAAACGTAAGTTGAGGCATTTCATTGTGAGTGAGCTGTTTTCATTAATGGCGTCGGTGTGAGTGATTTTTAAATATGTGAGGAGTGTCAGGCAGAGTGCGTTAATTTTTCGTGGCGATAGTAGAAAAAGTTAGTCGTAAAAATACTTTTTTTTTAATTTATTCGTAAAAAGCACACTCTGGGTGTAGTGTTACCCTAAAAATTGACTTTGGAATTTTTTTCTTTAAATACAACAACGTAAAACCACATTACGTAATGCAACGACGCTCTGAATACCTAAGCAATAAGATTTTTTTAATAAATTTTATTTTAAAGTAAATTTTTAGCCCTTAGATACACTTAATGTAACGAGCGAAATTATATCTTCGACTTAATTTATCATAAGCTATCACCGCGTATAATTAATGCTCTCCTCCCGGATACAGCCTGAATATTGTTGTACTGTATACATAAGGACAGGAATATGTAACATTAGCGTATTCTTGTTCCATCACAATATATGATCTTAGTTTCTGGGAAGATACATCAGTAGATCACAGCATTGCACGTATATACAGAAGCTGAATGTGAGAAGGATCCGATTACATAATATGTGTTGCGAGGCAGCAACTGAAAGAGAGAGGCTCGATAAACTCTGGAACATAACAATCATGACAGCGATATATTTGCTGCGTGATTAGGGACCAAGCCAGCCAAACAGTTTGGAGTTTGCGGAAGGTTCTTGGACAGTCACGTTCTCCGTTCACTGGCCGGATTATGAATGAGGATCAGGAGGAGAATCAGCAATGGAGAATCAGGATTGGCGTGTGACTACGAAGCCTTGGGTGGTGCTAAACCACTCCTGGACCACCGAGCGTAACGGTAACACGTTTGACCTACATTTGAGAGAAACCTAGTTCTATTCGTGGCTTCAGCCATTCTGATTTCCATATGCTATTGTTTCTCGAAATAGTTCCAGGCGATTTCTTTGTATAGGCCATTGCTGATTCCTCTTACAGTTTCTGCCCACATGTAAAAGTATGTGTTCCCCTTCTCGTATGACCTCGCTGCCAACTAGACGTGAAGTCCACTTAACTTACTTACCATTTATAGAGATAAGTTCAAGTTAGTACTATCATAGACATGATTGTATTCGTCTCTTGAGAGCTCGAGGAAAGTTCGATCAGAAATACAACAGACAATACGAAAATGAATAACTGGGAAGGACTCCAATTAGAATTTATTAGTTTGTGGACACAAGTCATTGCTAAAGTTTTGCTGATCAAACTTGTGTTGAATGACAAATTACAGAAAACACATAAAAGGACATAAAACACAAACAGAAAAAAAGCAATCCGATAGGAATTCTGTCAGTTTTTTTATTAGACAGCAAGAATTTTAAAGATGGAATTCAGTCAAAAAACTGACATAACACCCAGACCCAAAATACAAGCACAAAAAAAAAAAACAGATTCCCAATATGAAAAAAAGATGGAAGTAGACAACTAAACAGTGAACAGTGGACAACCAAAAGATAAAATAACAACACAACACAAGTTAAAAACAACTAAAAATGCAACGTCTCGGGAATTGCGATCTATTCCCGTCTTCATCAGGTTGAGACAAAGCTGGTCAGAACACCAAGATGCGTAAGACCCACTGAGAAACGGTAGGGAAGTTCTGCGCGCAAAGAACTTTTCCTAGAGACTTGGTATTTAAGAATAAGTTACATCGTTATGGCTGGTTTCTTAAATGAAGTAGTGTGGTTAACGCCATCAGCTAATGGTATGGACTATCAAGAGACCCAAATGCGAGAGTAGGAAGGATGTTTTGGGGATGTTCATGAGTGATTTTAATGCACGGTGAAGGCACGAATGTTGTTTCTGCTGGTAATATCAGGGCAAGATTTAAAAATAGTATATTAAAGTTGGATACTGTAAAAAAGCTGGAGAATTCAATGAATCAAGAGGCGTACTGATGTGGTTTGTTTGAATTAATCGTAATATCGTTGAATCTAAAATTTCTCACCGATGGCGACATGGGCTAGTCATACAACTACAGTGTATAGTCTAGGTAATATTTCTTAAGACATCCGACAATTTTTAGAGAGAAATTGAAATTTATCTATAACGGACGCAACTCAATCGTCACGACCGACAGTTTGTGTATCCAGCAAGAGAGACAGTGACCACACAGGAGAGGATTAGTTTGGTTAGAAGAAGCATCTCTTTTAGTTCCATTAACCTGTTTGAGTATCACAGATTATTAAGAGTGGAAGTTTGTATATAAATGTAGTCAACAATTTTCTTGTGTATTATAATTTGTATTATGATTTATTTGGAGATGCCAAATAAAAATATCAGCTAGACATGAAAAAAATACATTAAAGTCAGATGATCTAACAAAGGATTAACCTATACGTGTACCTAGTTTGATAAAATTCTGTTTACGATCCAAAAAATATTAGTGGAGGAAATTCGGACGTACATAAAGACATGTTCATGATTCCTTAAGAATACAATTTCTGAGGTAAGTAGGCTAACAAAGAAAAAAGGCTAAAATCGCTAGCAGTCAACGAAGGAATGCTGCCGGCGTGTCTGCGCGGGCAAATAGTTTCGCGATAGACACACGCGATACCAACATTACAGTTGCAGCAGGATCTTGAACAATCCAGTTCCTAGTAAAAGTGTCTTACCACTCTCGCAGCATAATGATAAATACCAGACGTATATAGTCCACATCTACGCCAAGTAATTTTTCCTGAGCGTATAATTAGGAATGTGTCGAAGAATGAATGAATAACCCACCTTTCATCAACATCGTAGGCTGTTCGAGAGCCATTTTAAAGAATTTTTCACTGTTATATGGTTTTGCAACTAAGTGAATGTGGCAAAGACACGAAATCAACTAGAAGATAATTATTGTATACTTTTTGAAAACAATCATGAACATGCTAACAATGAATACTGCACAATGCAAATTTCAGAAAGTTATTTTACACAGTCTCAAACGGTTCTTGAATTCATATCAAATCAACGCAAAAATTTCTCTGAAATAGGACTATTTGTTCGCATTAAGTCAGTGTTAACTGTTTATATACTTACTCTAAGTATTTTATCACATCGTTTAAAGTACAACAAATGTTATACTCTGTAGTGAAATTACATGACTATTCCTTGTAGTGCGCTCATATCATTAACATTCGTTTTAAAGATGCAAAATAAATGATAATATGGCACAATTTTGAATTGCAATACACAAAAAAAATGTCTTATAAATATTTTAATGTTTCGCTCATTAATTTTTTTTAACTATTCTCATTCCATTTATAGAATAAAAAATTACAACATTAAATATAATGAATATATAGGAAATTTGACAATTAAACGCTTTTAAGTGTAGCGGTGAAAATTTGTCATCTCTTAATATCAAGGGTTTTAGCGAATGGCGAGGTTGATATGGGGTCAGTTAGAACTACATTCGAATGTAAATGAGAGGGAACGGGAGAACTTAAAAAAAAAAAAAAAAACACTTCCGGAAAAAACATTTGCCTTGTGATCCACACCAAGCTTATTGGCCTGAAGCTAACCTAAAAGTTTACTTTTCGCATATATAGCGCATTAAATTGGTGAAGTCTATATTGCTAATTACGTATTTAAATTAAAAACAATAATAATCACGAGGGAAAAACTTAAAGAAAGAAACTGTCCAGAAATATGGAAAAATATCTTAAATTACATTCAATTTCCAATAATAAAAACATAAATAAATAAAATTTACGTGTCAAATTCTAAAATAAGGAAAAGTTTATATGAAAAAAGTAAAAACTAAAAATAAAACTACTTTTGAAAGTAATTGTTCGTTTGTTCAATCGCGATAGTTGCTTAGTTTGAGCAGCTAACTTCATTTCTGAGACGATTTTTCCGAAAGGAAGCAAACGCTAGATTAACGTGTGTTAAGGGCGCGGATCTCCTCAATTTTCAACGTTTTCATATATTTTTATATTTGTATCAGATAATTTTTTCCTTATGTTAAACATAAATTGTGATTTAATCTTCCTCTTAGGAAATTTTTGTATCTGTCATAGTTTTTACGTATTGAGTAGTAAACGTCAAAATTTGCACTTAACGGTTTTATGTACGCCACTAAAACCTACTGACATACTATATCGAAAATAATCCAGTGTATAACAATGTTATAGGCTGTGATTTGAAACATATAAAAACAAAAAAAGTATATATTTTTGTATTTTTAAAACAATTGTTGAAATTTTTTAATTTTAATTTTAAAATTTGACATTTTTTATTAAATACGAAAATATTTTATTGTTTGGGTTTATGCATTTCAAATCACAGCCTACAACATTGTTATGCACTGTGAATTTTTTCGGTTTGGTATGTCAGTTGGTTTTAGTGGCGTGTATAAAACCGTAGAGTGCAAATTTTGACGTTTACGACTCATTACGCAAAAACTATGAGAGATACAAAAATTTCCTAAGAGAAAGAGTTAATCACAATTTGTGTCTGAAATAAGAAAAAAAAATATCTGGTACAAATATAAAAATTTAAAAAAAGACGTTGAAAACAGTTGAACCGCCCCCAAGGGCTTGTTCCCGAGTTTTTATCAGACTGGTGCCAATAACTCAAATATTTTTTAAGCAAAAGTTTTGAAAAAATTTGAGTCAATGTGCAATCACACGATGCACAATACTCTAGACATGTTTTTTTTTTTAAATAATGTACCATTCGGCAGCAAAAAATAATTTCCTTCATTTTTGCTTATTTTCACGACGAAAAACGTAATACTTTGGGTAATGAAATCTAGAAAACCGTTCAGTATAGTTCTACAAAAAAAAATTGGTTGTCTGTAAAGTCGGTTTACTGACGATAGTTGAACGTGACAACGTCTTAAGAAAATACTGATGGAATGGTATCATTTTTCAAAAGAAAATTTTAATTTCATTTGTTTAATAGATTTGGATGTATATAGAGAAGGAAGTAATTGGAAATCACAATGAAATTGATCAAATTATATTTATTTGTACGCATAAATACAATTATGTCAATTTTTTTTTTTACAATTTAATAGTTTTTACTCCACGCAGACGCATCGCTCACTCAAGTAGGAGAGAGACGGATGTCGAACGCTGCCAAACGCAAAGGCCGATTGTACTTCTTTGTCGCTCGTTCCGCGCTCTCGCTTGCACTTCAAGCCTTACATGGAACGCCTCAGAGCGAGGTAACGCCGCATGAGTCATGTTTTTCCGTGCGTGCAGCCGGCTCTATCGAATTATAAGACGTTGTCACGTCAAAAAATTCAGCTACAAATTATAACATATAAGTGTCAAAACTGTGCAGCGAAATTTTGATATGAGTATTAGGTAGCAATAAAAAAATATTTTCGAAATCACCGCAAAACTCCGTAACAAGACCTTAAGAGAAGTCGTCAAGAGGAAGACCGACGTTAACTGAGCTCCTTGCGCTTAGAGGCGATAATAAGCGTGGTGAGCCAGCAAGAATGTTCCTCAGAGACCGCGCTGCCAGGCAACTTATAGATCTGCAGCTATATGATATTACCGCACGTGTAGAAAGCTAATCAATGGATTGAACTACAGATTTCATTGCGTACTTTTCTCCTCTACCATAACGATATTGAACGTCGAAGCCATGAAAATACCATTTTTACCTACGTTCACTATTATTTACCTCTTTAATGACATACGACAGGACTGAAGTAAAAAGTGGCGTATAAAGATAAAACTTTTTTTTTTTTCGTGGAGAAAGACCGTACTACCAGAACAATAATTTATGGAGATATGGACATACGAGAAAACACTGATTTTACAGAAAACATCTAATGTTAACGAACGACTCCTCCGAAGAGTCCGCGTCACTAATCACGGTGAATTTTTCTTAGTTTATTTCTGATTCTAAATTTGACAAGATATACTTGAAAATATTTTGATAGGAACTTAGCTCATTATCTTGCTTTTCATTTCGCGCGTTGTAATCTAAGTATTAAATTTGATTATTAAATAATTCGGATAATTTAACATATAAGATAATAAAATCTCACACAATGTAATTAAATAAATTCTAGTACCAATTTCGTACAGTATAACGCTCCTAATCGTAAAATACAATGCTTCTATTAAAATACGTTGGTGGTAATTTGTCACGCCTTTAGATTAACATACGAAAATAAATCATTTTAACAAAAATTATATAATTTTCAGCCCAGGAGTGAAGAGTTATGGTCAGGTAAATACAGCCCCAAAAAGCTACCCGGTATTAATTAATCTGTGTAGTAGTCTACCGCAGGGCGGTGCCAGGGATCCAGTAATTGGCCCTCGAAGCATTCACCCTCCACAGCCGAGTATAGCCTAGCACCTGCGTCTTGGCGCTGGGCGAGGCGGGGTGCGCCTTAATCCCCACCCCTCCTTGAGATATGGATAGCCGTAACTCAGGGTCGGTCGCTGTGCGGTGTGCATTATTCAATAGCCGTCGCGCCTGTACTGGCATCACGTCCTGCCAGTCTAGGTCCTGGGAGCTTGGAGAGGGAGGGGGAACATAAGCAACTAGCTCAGCGGGAGTGCGTTAAGGGCGCGGTTCACCTAGGATTTTAACGTCTTTTTTATTTTCATATTTGTACCAGATATTTTTTTATTGTTTTAGGCATAAATTGTGATTAAATCTTCCCCTTAGGTAATTTTTGTGTCTATAATATATTTTGCGTAATGAGTCGTAAAAGTCAAAATTAGCACTTTACGGTTTTATGCACGCCACTAAAACCAACTGACATACCAAACCGAAAAAATTCACAGTGTATAACAGTGTTGTAGGCTATGATTTGACATATATATATATATATAAAAGTAATTTGGTAGTTAACAAAAAGTGTTCAAAATATAATATTTAAACTTAAAATTTCATACAATTTATATATATATATATATATATATATATATATATATATATATATATATATATATATATATAATGTTTTTAAATGTGTCAAATCACAACCTACAACAGCAATAACGGAACCATATTGGTAGTTAACAATTATTTATTCATTGTCAATGATTTGAGAGTTTCGGAACGGTTAGCAGCGTTGAACATGTAAATAAAAAAAAGTTGAACTTTAACACGATTTTGACTACAAAGCACGCTTTCCTGATATATATTTAAAAACCTTATTTTCATATAAGATCATATTTTATTTCGCTTTCGATCCGATAATATGCTTCTGAGTAAAACTTCAGTTTGATTTTAATGTTATTTTTCAATGGGTACTTAAGAAAGACATTCTCAAGATGTATATTTATGTATAGATAATATATTCTTATTTATTACCATGATGGTCTGAAAGTTCATAGAAGTTTCTAGAGGACAGATGTTTTGAATTTCGCAGCGATATGCTTTTACTGAAGCTGCACGTCCTCCCGGGCTCCACTGGAATCATCAGATGAGTAGCCTCACACGAGGAGTTAGTCGAAAACCATCCTCAGTGACCACATATGTGGTCAACAGTCACGTCCATGACCATAAATGAGTTGTGCACTGACTAGCAAATTCTACAAAACTAACATAATTTTGTACAAGTGTAAAACTTGAGTTGTTCATAACTTAACAGTCTTAAATGCACTCTGTACAGAAAAATGCGTAATTTTTTAATTGTACCAAACTTTGTTCACCTCTTACACATTGCATTAGTAACTACCCACAAATAAAATATTTTTCGGTTCCATAATTTTCGTACAATCCGACGTCGAAGTAACGATTCGACCATTTTCACTATTTACCCAACGTAAAAACCATTCAAACAGTATGAATTAAATAATTAAAAATGATAGTAAATGAATTAAGCTACAGAATGACATCTTTGTAACACCACATAAAAATTTTGCTTGTGTTAAAAAAACGTTCACGAATGTACCTAATTTTTTGCATATCTTGAATACCTGTATTTTTTAAAAATAAACTTTACGTGAAATAACAAATATGTCATTTTGTAGCTTAAAACATTTATTTATCGCTCAAAATTATTTGATTCCTACACTTTGAATAGTTTTTTTTGGGTAAGTAGTGAAAATGCGGTCAAATCACGACTTTGACATGCGCTTGTACGAAAACTATGAAACGGAAAAATATTTTATTGGTGGGCAGTTACAGTTAATGTAATGTGTAAGAGTTGTAAATTGTTAGGTACATACAATTATAAAATAACGAATTTTTCGGTGCAGAGCAGATAGAGGTGTGAACACTTAGGGCTAATATTATAAACCTCTTTCGAATGACAACCTACTGCTGTCCCCATAGAGAAAGCATTGGTGAGCAGTAGGTTGTCATTCGAAAGAGATCTATAGATACGGCCCTTAGAGGAGGGAAGTCTTACCTTTGAAGAGTGGCACGAGGCGGGCCCAGCAGGTGATGGCACCCTTGCGATTGAACTGACCCAGTGCCAACTCCATATAGAAGAGTGGGATGCCTCCCACCACCAGCATGATGCTGTACGGCACAAGGAAGGCTCCTGGAAACAACCAGCAGCGTGTAATACATGTTACGACCTCTTCATTTCCTTATCAGTAGACACAAAAAAAAAAAAATAGCCGTTTCGTTTTCAACCCAAGCAAGGACTCAAACAACTGTAAAGTGTTGCCACTTTTGCAGTTGGCACTTGCCTTTCCTGACACCTGGAGTATGCTGAACCAATAGTAAATAAGCAGTTAAATGCAACCCCAATAGTAAGGCTAGAGACACTGGAAAATCGCGGAAATAATTAACATTGTCTCCAATGAACTGTAGTATCTCAACCGTGACACGTGTGAGCAGTTTTCTGGCAAATCATCCACGTTCTGTGTTAAAAATGTACAGTTCTAATTGAGTTTGTAGAAGAGGGACAGTGCTTCATATAAACGATAGCCAATATATGTGCAAAACCGTCAGTGTTATACATAGCATGTTGGAGCCTAGCAAACAATCAACTTTTCCCGCGATTTACCAGTGTACCTAAGTATGGCACATCAATGATCACTAGAGACACGAGTATTACGCGTACACTGTAAAAAACTTCCTCAAATGTTTAGGAAGTTATTATCCCAGACGCAGTGTGGGACAGTTACCATTCTTCCGTCTTGTAAATATGCAAACGTTTACAAATGTTACAATACAAGTCTGGTAACTTTAGTATGCATTTGACTGTTTTATAATAAGGTTCAGTAGTGTTACAATGGATGTCTGGGAAACTATTCTACCGTACCTACATTCTTAGCGCTCCTATACGCACGTCTGGTAAATTTACAAACTATTTTTAGAGTGTAGACTTCTCAGTTCTATACGTGTACCGGTTGAAGCCGAATATACATTGGCTTCTAACAGTACAAACGTGTAGCACATGATATCCCCACGACTTGTTTCCTTATTTATAAGTGGTTTGCAGTCGTCAAATGCGTGTTAAAACCGCTTTCGTCTAATGGCAGACGGAGTAGCGAAGTATACATTACTGACGTTCAACCTGACCTAGAAAAATACGCGAAATAACCGTGCCTCTAATGATCACGTGTTGTCTGGTTGAGTGCACAGATATTCGAGGAGGCTGGCATACTGGTCAGTGAACCCGTGAATTTTGCCGGCCTCTACTTATCCATAGATACGTGCAAATTTCGCCTTATTATTTGGCAACAGACTACAATGCACTAGCCCTATTATCATCCGAGCACACTCAGTGACGTCAATAACGACCGGATCCGAAAAACACAACTATAGAAACAAGCGTTAGAATTTAACTATGCTACCCATAATTAAAATAATGTGGTCACCGCTTAAAGTCCCTTAGAAAAAAGAATAATAGTAAATCACTGAATGCTGTCTGAGGGTGCTTGCACTGAGAGGTGATAATACATTACATACGTCGGGCAACTGCAACCTTACCGCTCCTGCCTCTCACACAGACTCAGCCTATCTAGGGAGGCCCTAAAAGCATTAATATATAACTCTTGGTTTCTTGAAGCCAATATGCGAAAATTAAACAATAGCAATCCTAGACAATAGTTTTAGCCAACGTTTTAAACAAAATTGTTTCCAGTGTTACGAACTTCTGGGGCACAAACTCTGACGCTGAAACCTCGGACATTTAGCAAATACCATTATCTAGGATTGCCATCAAGTATTTTTGATCCACATAAGCTTCGAAAAAAGCGTAGAAATCAAGTGAAGATTTGAGCATATATTTATGTACCACGGAATCATAAATACTGAACACAAAAAATGCTCGGGAGTTGCCTGTGTTGTGCTGTGTGTTGTCATGCTTGTTACTGCACAGTGTCATGTCTTATCAACTCGTCACTGCGTTGTGACAAGGTAGCCATCAGTTGGCGTTATCTCTGGTGACATTGTCAGTCGCTCTGACTGTAGGTTAGGTGGCCCCGACCACGCGTGACAAAGGCGTACGTAGCCGCGATGATCCCACGAGTCAAAGAACCAGTCCCGACAACTTCATTGTGTTCCTACAATGATGGCGAGACCCCTGGAAACGGCGCAGATTTATCTGATAAGTAGGGACCCCTGTTTTTCGCGAAAATAATTTTGCCCCAGTTTGTTTCGGTGACTTACGTGCACATACGCAATTCTGCGTCATGGTTATTGGCAGCGGGCCTATGTGAAGAGCCGTATCTCATTTGACTGAACCAATTACAATAACGTTTCTGCAACACCGCACGTCTGTGATTTGCCGGCAGAATCCCAAGGCTCGTGAGCGTTAAAATATCCAATCACTGACTACAGATGTGTACGTAAGGCACTGAAACAAAGTGAGGCAAAACTATTTTCGCTAAAATCAGCTGTCTCTACTCGTAGGTTGTTGCCAGGTAGGGCATAAGGTGCAGAGAACTGTACACGGGTACATCAGTACAGTGGTTACAAACTTTCAGGAGAGATACCCAGAGGAAGGGAAATCACATAGCAACGCACGGTCGGAAACGCTTTCCTGCGACACGAAACACAATATAGAGTACGAACAAGAGGAGAAAACACGTTTCTTAATCCTAACACAGCATAAATTCTGGGAAGTATTTGGCTGGTGATGACGATCAGTGTTTCTGTATGTTCTTCTTACTTAGTTTTTTTTTTTTTGCTGCATTACGAATAATAAACATGCTTTGTCTTCTTGCTCGTGTCCTTTCTTTCTTGTGTTTTGTGTCATCACTACGGCGCCAGGAAACCGTTTCCGACCGTGTATTGCTATGTGATTTCCCATCGCGCGTAGGAGCGTATGCTATTGAAAACACATTTTGCGGAAGGGATTTATGTCTTCAGCAAATAGCATAATCCCCTTAGATATAGTTGTTGCATTGGAGCGAGTTGGTACAGTGATATAACAGTAAGTACATATCGTATAAGGAGGTTACCCGAAAGCCAGGGTATACACCCCCCCCCCTACCCTCCAGAACAACAGATTTGCGAATGGGTGCCTGTAGGTATCGTTTATTTGCTGAAGCTTCGCAGCTGCCCTCTAGCGACCAGCGAACGAGTAACTTCATGCCACGGATTCCCAGAAGCAAGATGAGGACACTATTCAGGAGTGGGCACTTTTCAGGTATTTAGGGATATTTTACATGCGTGGTAAAAATAGTAATAGTAACCATTCATGCAGTGGACACTTTTAAGGTTTCCTGAGATGTCAATATTTGTGCTAAAATCCCGTGATGGTTACCAATCAGACAGTGGATACATTTCAAGATTTAATCAAGTATACATTTTGCGAATAAAACTTGAATGGTAACCATTCAGCCAGTGGATAGTTTTCTATCATTAGTGAAAGACGAATAAAAAATACGCAAACTGGAATGGTAACCATTCATGTTGTGGATACTTTTCAGGATCTTTAAGATGCCAATAACAACGAGAATAAACTGAATGGTTACTTTCATGCAATGGATGCTGTTCAGGATTTTAAGTACAACTTAATATCACACTAGGTAGTGGAAAGGCTACCTGTAGATACCCATATGCGGAAATCCGGAGAACGACCACACCAGGAATGGAACCTAGGTCACCTTCGTGGGCTGGCGAGTGGTCTGACTAATTAATACACCACCGCGGCACCCTCTTAGTGATGAAACACTTAACTCGCGCTACCCGGAAATAAATGTTTTTCTGGCGACTACAAAATATTTTGTCGGTATTTACCCTGCATAATTTATATTGTGGTCACCACAACAGCAGTTTGTGGTTACTACAAACTAATTTTGCAGTGAAGACTGCCTACACAATATTTCTCTCAGTGTAGGGAAGAGCTTGTTTCGATTCCCTTCCCAGGCATCCTGATTTTTGTTTCCCATATCACACCACGCCTCAAAGCGTGTCACAACACAATGGCATGCAGTCTTCTTGCTGACAACTTGCATTTGTGTGACATTAAGTAAGAACCCTTTCATTTCACATCGCAATAATAAAGATAACCATGTATTTTACACTCCCGATTATTAAGATTCTGTACCCAGATTTTCACGCCTAAAACGACTGAAAAGTCACCCGTCTTCAACATTATTGTGCGCAGTAAAGTAATCTTTACATATTTCTGGAGGACTTCAAATGGGCAACGTTCATTGAAAGCTATTCCCTAAGAAGACATCGCTCACGCACGTGGTGAAGTTTTAGAATATTCTTCTGTCGGCCGATGCTCGCTCTGCACAGCGTTCGGCGGCCTGGGGAGGCGACCACCTTAAGGTTGTTCAAGTGGGGAAAAAACATAATTTTATATTTGTATGAAATAGTGTTAGTTTTGTACACATTACTTGAGAGTACACATATTTCTAACGGAAAAAAAATTAGCTCATCTAGTTTTCCCGCAATGGCACTTCAAAGTCAAAATTTGCGTATTTTTACTTCATACAAAACTTGAAAACCAGTTAACATAAAGAAATGAAAAAAATCATATCAAAACTACGCGTTACTGTCTATGGCCTGTAGCATTTAAAACCCGTTACAAAAAATGTTTATGTTAAATAAAAATTTTCAAAATTAAAATTTTTTTTGGTACTTTTAGAAATTTATTTTAAACACAGAAATATTTTATAATGTGTTTGTATATGCTTCAAGCCGTAGACGGTGACGTGTAGTTTTGATGAGATTTTTTCCATTTCATTATATTTACTGGTTTTCAAGTTTTGTATGAAGTAAAAATATGCAAATTTTGACTTTGAAGT
>PNEQ01088809.1:0-87512 GCA_003012365.1 Medauroidea extradentata | reverse complement strand
ACGCGGGCAACGCCGCAGCCGGCCGGCTAGTAAGCAAATTAAACTAAATGTAAGCTTGGATTAGCGAAACTCATTCTTACATAATTATAGTAGTATAGATAAATACGATATTTAGTTATGCTGTCAATAATTTGCAGTTCCTAAAACAGTATATACGTTTTTAAAATCCACAAACACGAAACGTGCGCGACAGTGGTGAGGGAAAATACTACTTGCGTAGTACTGGCAGGCTGCACGTGCATACCAGCAGCTCTGCTATCAGCCGGGCGAGCTGTCCGCGCGGTATCTGGCAACACTGCAAGGGCAGCGCTTGCGATTGCCGGAGGAGCAGAGGGGAGGGTTGTCAAGCACTCGCGTGGTTGAGGAACAGGCCGAGGAGCAGAGTAACGTGACCCTTCCCCTCCGAAGCTATCTCGCGACTGAGCCTTGCCTGGAGCGACCGTCAGCTTATATACAAGTTAGTGGCTTAGGAAGGAGTCACTCAGAAGCCTCCTCTACCATATTATAACGTCAGATTATCGAATTTAAACTGTGACTGTTTTTCACTGGTAGACCGGCACCTTAATCTGAATTTTTTCACGTGTGAACTGTTGTTGCTATTGCTAGCGACATTTATCTTAAATATTGTGGAGAAATTTTTTTTTACAATGTGTGGGGTTGGCTAAAATACTGTAGGTAATGTGTGTACAAACGCGCTTGCGAAAATTAAGGTCAAGCAAATATTTCAAGATTTTTCTTTGAATATTGCACAGGTAAAGTTAACTGTTGCTCGAAATTGGAACTAATGGCCTCTCAAATTATATTTAAATGTAAATTTAGTTCTCTTAAATAATGCACTGTGAACATTTCATTTCCCTAAAGATATATTTAACATTAGTTATTTTATATTTCCGTCATTTCTAAACTGCGAGCAGCATTGCAGGGGTTATCAAATCCTGGCAATCGACAAAACCAGTTCGCATGACAAAACTAACAAACTCTAGCGAGATTATTTTCGTAAGCGCCTAAGGCCTAAAGGCTCGTTAAGACTACGAACGTTATTAAATATCAAAATACTAATTGATACAAGTTAAATTAACTTCTACGCGTTAAGGAACAGTGGAACGTGCAAGCATTCATTTAGTCTACCGAAGCAGTGTTCGAATCTGCTAGAAAACAGCCATTTAGTTGCATAAATTGACCTCGTAACAATGTTTAGGGCCTAAAATATGGCGGATGTAGTGTTTACCAAGGTAGAGTAACACGATTCCCAAATAGGGCAGTGATAGATTTCAGTGCAACGTGCCCTGTCAGTTACCTAGAGCCCCTGCCCCTTCATGAAGTAGGGTGAATTCTGATGTAGGGCTCGAGAAGGGTAGGTGTCTCCTGCCCTTGGCTGAAGGGGACATTCCAGTGTGCATATGAGCCTGTGCTGGGAATCTTAAGGGCGCTGTCTACCGCAATTTTCACCATCATTTTATTTTTTATTTGTGCCAGATTTTTTTCTTATACTAGACATAACAATGTGACTAAATTTGGCTCTTTTGAAATATTTTTATCTCACAGTGTTCGCATAATGGCTTGTTAAAGTCATATTTTGCATGTTCCCATTTTAATGGCTACTCTAAAACAATCTGATATACCAAACTAAAAAAAAATCACAGCGGATAAAGACATTGCAGGCTACAATGACATGCTCATAAAATTAAAGAATAAAAATTATTTTTATTTAAAAAAAATATATAAAATTTTTTTTTTATTTCAGCATTTATAAAATTAAAATAATTTGTATACTTTAATTTTATGAGCATGTTATTGTAGCTTGCAATGTATTTATCAACTGTGATTTATTTTTTAGTTTGGTATATTATTTGGTTTTAGTGCAGTTAAAACGGAAACATGCAAAATATGACTAACAAGCCATTACACAAAAACTATGAAAGAAAAAGAAATGTGATAAGAGCCAAATTTACACTGTTTGTCCTAAATGTGGTACAAACGAAAAATAAAAAAATTGTGATTAAAATTGCAGTAGACTGCGCCCTTAAGAGGTATGTGTAGAGTCACTTCCGCAATGCACTTTTCAAGGTCTTTAAAGCGTGGCGAGGCCGCTCAGATGGTCAAATGGAACACTGCCTAGGTCTGTGAAGTCCTCTCTGCTAGTCATAATTTAGTATTTTAAATGAAACTATTATCTACGACAAGCATTATACAACGAAAGAACTACACTTCGCCATTTTCCGTACGTTTTAGTAAAATGAACTGCTAGCGTTTTTGTTGAAAGCACAGTATAAGAGTCGTTGCGATAAAAAAAACCATTTTCAAATGATGTTTAAGAAAACTTAACATTTTAAACTTGGCGACACACTGTCACGCAGATCTACTAAATAAATGGAAATTAGTTAAGTTGTGACAAATAAATGCAAGAAAATATCTAGGTTCACTTTTTGGGCCAAGCATTGATCCCTCGGATGAGTTTGTAAACTAGTTAAGAAAATTAATCTACACTGGCTAAGAAGTGACGTGTTAATCTGGATAAACGGGCTAAATTCCATCAGACCTCTAGTTTCAGTCTTTGCCACATGCAGCGCTGATATTCAACGTTCGAAACCATACACCCAAAATCACCAAATTAGCCATTTCTAATACACTCGAGAAAGGTTAACGCTGTGTCAAATCTAGATGGATCGACACCATACGATACACAAATGAGACATCTAATTAAAATTTTTATAAATTCGTTTTACAGTTCACTGTCTAGCCATATTGTTCAGCCTTTCACATATTCGCAAACCATGCCACCGATTTCGACCTTACAAGCTGTTGTGGCTAGAAGAACTTTTGTATTTTATGAATTATTTCATAGGAAATTAAGTTTAAACTAGTTTACTGACAGAGAGACTACAGTTTAGGAAGCGATTCACCTCAGATTTCAGTATTATTTTCATTTTTATGTTTATACCATATATTTCATTTTTAGTTTACACATAAATTTTGATTAAATCTTCCTCTTAGGAAATTTAACGATCTCTCTATAGTTTTTTCCGCAGCGAGTCTTAAACGTCAAAATTTGCACTTTACGGTTTTATGTTCGCCACTAAAACCGACTGACATACCAAACCGAATAAATTCAGTGTGTAACAATGTTTTAGGCTATTAGCTATATAAAAACAATATATTTTTGTATCTAATAAAAAATGCTGAATTTTCAAAACTTAAAAATTTCAAAAATTTTTTAGAAATACAAATTTTTTTTTTATTTGTCAAAACACAGCGTACAACGTTGTTATACACTGAATTTTTTTGGTTTGGTATGTCTGTTTTAATGGCGTACATAAAACTGTAAAGTGCAAATTTCGACGCTTTTTTACATCTCATTACGCAAAAACAGATACACAAATTTCCTAAGAAGAATAATGACTTATTGTATCTAAAATAAAAAGATTTGGTACAAATTAAAAAAAAAAAGACTGAAAACCGAGGTGGAGCGCCGTACACTGTGTCCAGTTTGTTAGATGGCCCTTGCCAAGAAAATGGGTACACAAGACGAACCGTATACAGTTGGTTATAACATTCAGATCTAACATATATATGTCACAGTGTGTACCAGTAATGACCTGACCTCTACGTACTGCCTCTGTGTACGCCTCGCCCTCCTGCGCAACAGTTTCTACAGCGTTGTTCCGTTTGTAAGATACAAGCATTTTAATTTAAGTGTTCCAAGTGTGTAAGACTTCTGGATCAATCGGGTAAGACTCCCTTGCCAGCTATTTGGTAGGGCTCCTTGCCATGAAAGCTAGCCGAGTAATCAAAGCGTTGTTTGCAAGGAGTCAAAAAGGCTCAATTCACTAATGTTCTAGTTTTCTTGTTTGAGAGTTATATGTCCATAGATCTGGTGCAAACGGGTCTGGTTTCCACCGCGGATGAGAACAGAGTCTACGGTAGTTGTCATGTGTCTAAAAGGTAAGACCTATGTCCTACCCTCAGATGTAAGGCATCTCTTGTCAAGTCTAGCAATGTGGGATCCCCACAATGAAGTCTCAACAGATCCACCTTGGTACTGTGAACAATGATCCTGCGTCATCGTTATCAGCACCTATCTCAGGGTTGACAACTAGGTCAAGCCATTAGTTTCCAGCACATTTTTAAATGCACATCACTATAAATTCCATATGCCTACGTGAATTTACATTTATTATTTCACATTGTTATCCTTTGACAGTTTATACCTTTTCATAACGTGTGTTCCAAAATTAAAGATATATATTAGGAGGTATTACCAACTAGCGAACTAAAGAGATCATGATCATTAGCTAACCAAGCCAGCACTGCTACATGTTCGTATAAAGCAAGTTCTTTGCAATCGGTACAGTTACATTTAAGTTGGAATATGCTGAATAAACAGTTTAAAGCTATGACGTGGAAAAAAAATGGACTATGTACGTAATTATGAAACAGTAGCACTTGACTAAAGTACCAGTTGTCTACGAAGAAAACACGTATTAAGTTGCTAATAAATCAATCTGAACTGGCCCAACGTAGACATTTGAGAGACATGACATCTACGCAAATTGATCGAATTAAAATTCACGACGTTTCAATTGTGTTTACATACAAGCCATTACACGAGTGACTCCAACCCGGCTCATTAAGTATTTTCGAATTCTTTTTCAAGTGCAATAAATTTCATTTAATATGGAAATACGTCTTAAGAAATCAAATACTGATAAACGTCGTAAAAAGGGTAGCTACAAAAATGAAAATGTTTTGTAAGAATAATGTAAAAATATTATATTTAGTGTGGGCAAACTAAAAACTGTTGATCAAAGTAGAAGACGATTACTGACCCGGAGCTGTGGTATAGGTCTTGTGACAGAAGCTACGTTGATATTAGGAAGACTTCCGTGTAATTCCATGTGACGTCACCTCTACGTGCTAGCAGGCTTCCCACAAGAGACTACATCGACACTGTAAAAACAAAAAACTTAGGTTAACATTACACTACACTCATTAACGAAAAAACTTGCATGTAAGCCACTACAGCCTGCTGGTGCATTACATTTATACATCATATTTTATCGAAAATTTTATAATTTTGAATTCTTCTGTACAAACTTTAATGTTTCATAGACACTAATGCATAGCAAATATTTTACTGGAAGAAGTTCACAATTACGTAACTGCTGACAGTCTTCAATAACTTATGTAAATATATTAAAGTTACAATTGCACTTTATGACTTCATTATTATAATTTTATGCATTCAATAAATTTAACTGCCGTGGATGGGGATAGTGCAGCACCATTGTTTTTCTACTGAAATTAAATTGTGTGTGAATTTGAGGAATGTTGCATACATTTACAGTGCATGTCACTAATTTAGTCATTCTTATAAATTTTAGTCTAAAATATTTTATATTGCCAAAGTGATGAATGTAAGAAGGCTGATATGAAACATTTTATCATTGTCGGAAATAGTTTTTTTTTTTCCAGTGTAGACAAAAAGGCATGTTTGAAAGTTGTCAAATTATTTCTTTTGAACACCGTACATAGAAGTAGGCGAGGCAGGCAGAGGTCCTGGATAGTAAGTAATAACCAAAATATCTGTTCAACTACGTATAAACAAACCTATCTGCTGAATATACCTTACCATAAAAACAGACATTTTACGAGAAATTAACCGGTACAGAGATTGGAAAATTTACTTCAGAATTATTTTCCAAACTTTAGAGTATACAATTTGCTCGTTCCGGATTACACGATATAATTTTAAATTTGCATAACAAGAGGGGCGCAGAGCCCCCAACATCAACACCTAGCAATCATAATTTATTTTCACATTGCAAATGTGGTTTAACTACTATTGGCCCTTTTCTTGATACCGTGGGGACAATTTTGATTATACATTTTGCGGGGCCGGAAAACTGCAGGAAATTTAGACAAAAGGCGCTTATAAAAATGTTAGGTCAGCCAAAGTATGTGATGCCACACTAGTTAAGTTTACCAATATTCGAAACGTTATAAACAGATAGCCCCTGTCAACTAAAATCAATATATATTTAAATAACGTATAACACTAGTAAGGAATTCACTGTGGATATAGCGTTTAGCTAACTATTTGCCACATAGAAAACATGAATGTGTTTTTTTCCCCTCCACCTTTACAAATCTGAAAGCATTGCAAGTGTTCTCAAATCCTAGTAATAGACAAAATCTGGCCATAAAGATCTCTACCCCAACGAGAAAATTTTCTTTAGTGCATAAAGCCTAAATGCACGTTAAGCCTACGAAATTATTAAATGTCAAAACCATTTGACAGAGGATTAAATTTACGAAATAACACATATGCGTGAGAGAACAGTGTAACGAGTGAACTTAAAGCAAGGGTACCGAGAACGTAAAGGCGGTATTTATTCCGAGATCTTTGAATTAGGTCGTGTTCGAATTCAGTGCAACTTGCCCTTGAGTCCTTGTTCCCTTCATGAAGTAGGTTGCATTCTGTTATTCAGATCTAGGGCCTGAGAAGGGCAAGTGGATCGTGCCCTTTGTGAAGGGTATATTCTAGGGTGCATATAACTTCCTTGTGATTTCATACAACGGGCCGTGTGCCGTCACTTCCACGAACACTTTGAGGGCTGTGAGCGTTGTTAAGTGTGTTTAGACAGCTCATTCGAACACTGCTTCGATGCCATACTTAATGTTTTGCGGTAATTATTCCTTTAAGCTTAAAGGAGAGCAGGTATAAAAATTCTGGCAGTTTTGTATATTTTAAGTGTGTCGTGACAGCTAATTATTTCAAAGCAAGAAATTCTAAGTTTTCTGCTAAAAAGTCTATCAGGGTTTCTTTAATTACATACTTAACTAAAACCATAATATATACTGCATTTACAAATAATGAAGGTAATATTAAGAAGATTTCGAACAAAACTGCCGTACAAATTTTTGATACTTTCTCTCTTTTATGGGTAAAAAAATTAATATCCCTAACAGTAGTAGAAATTATTGAGCATGGCCTCAAAACAGTTTCCACAATAGAGCTACGTGTCTCTCAGGGACGAGCGTCAGCCAATCAACAGCCTTGACGCTAGTGACGAGCATCGAGAACATTGAACATGTGGCTGGCATTGAATCTGACTCATCGCTAGCACAGATAGAAAGAAGAAAAAATTGTTCACATTTTAACACTACTGGAACTTTTTTTCTTAGTTTAGAACAAAGTTAACCAGCTCAAGGCTAATAGAATACACCAGTAACTAAATTATGGAGCCTATTGGGCAAGTTCGTGAATAGTAACCAATATATTTGTCTGGTAGAAAACTGAATCCCCTGTTATCTGTCATTATTTAAAGTGATGCCAGCACAAGCAGATTATTTTCCTTTCACGAATTACCAAGTTATTAATGTAAGTAAAATACAGCAATACACGAGTTCTTGTTGCCAGTGGCCAGCGATATACCGCCGTTCTGTTATGAACACATGGCAGGAATCAGTCGGTGGCAGTAAGCGTCTTGCGTACCGCACTGCTATATTGCGAAAACCATTAATTGCGAGAGTATACGAATGTGACATACCCAAGTTAAATATTTCTAAATGTCTTGCAGCCCTTGGGGCCAGTCATTTTATTTCAGTCATCCAAGATACTAGTCAGTCATTGCACTTTCGACTCTGTAGGCTTTAGTGGCCAGTTTAAATTACATCCTAGGTAAGTACGTTAAAACTTCTTTACGAGCATCAGTCCGACGACACTTATACCTTCATGTGCCTTCATTGTCAAGACACTCATCGAACGTCGCCAATATGCTTTCAACTGTGTACATTTAAATTAATTCGATATACTATCAATAAAATATTATTGTTTATGCCAGGTAATTCGTTCAAATATTGTTTTAAAAAAATTCTTTTAAATTTTAAGTGCGCACACAATACGCTACATATTTGATAATTATGAGTAAAGTGTTCCTGTAATCAGAGCAATTTTAGTAAAAAGAACTAACTTTAAAAAGTCCAGCTCGTCACCCCCTGTTCTTTAAAAGGTTCAGTTAATGCACGGCCATGAGGGTATAAGTGTGAAGGACCGTTATTTACGTACAAAACACAGTCCGTTTAGTTTTAACAATGTATTATTACCTCAATACTCGACAAGGGAAAATTTTATCATTACCTGTATTCCATTTAACCGCATGCCAAAACAAAACTTTGCGTGTTACTGCAGCGTGCAGTACGAAATACACTAACAAATGTACAATGAAAGAACTGTTTCAAGAAAAGATTGAAATCTTAACGGTCTACATACGTGAATATAAAAACAATTGCTTACAGCATATTGTGTTTCTCGTTGGGTTTATGCTGCAGTGACATGCCAATTTTTACATATGCTGTCTAGAAAACAGTGCGCTAGAAGTTTCCCATACTAGGATCAAGTTAACTATAAAAAATAATACGTCAGTCTTATAAATTATTCCTCGTTACCTTCAGTAAACGCCTTTTGGCAACATAACCGACACGTGCAGAGGAACGTTTATTCAAATCTAAATGCTGCAGGTGCGACATCTTTGACGCAATAAATGACAATTTAGGGCACTTTCAAGAACGGGAGAATTTTTTTTTTTTTTTCGTAAACTGAATGTAGCATAGAAGTGAAATAGTTTTCGGTAAAACTATATATTATAAATTTAAAGAAGACCTTTCATCAATAACTAAGCAGTCATCCAAATTTATGTTCCTTATACAAGATTCACACCGACTTAATTTTTCCGGAAATTTCTTTTTATCTGAGAGCAGTTACTACTTGCATAAATCGAATGCATCCAATATACGTCCTAGAGTTAAAATTTTATTAATTTTGAATACACATACTCAATAGATTAACTTGGCCAAGTCAATGTTACTTGTAAGATTGAAATCTCACATGCTAGGTTGTAATTTCAGAAATACATCACGACTGGTAAGCGAGAAGTTGCGCCACAGAGTCACCAGTAATATGACATTAAAAAGCCAGTTTACTAATGCAACCACGAACAATGTTCAATATTTAATACATCAATTTGTGCAACCATACGGTATACCGTTTCGATATAGCTACCTAAAAAAAATTACTGCCAGTTTTCACTCACGTTGATTGTTTCTGAAATTACTACACGTCTGAGAGCAATAAACTTCATCTCTCTGTTAAGTTAATTATACTCCGCTGTGCACGGCTTCGATTTAAGAAAATTTCATCTTAAGGCCACGGCAAGTAAAGTTGCATTTGACGACCCTAAGGTGGTATTTTTCCTTACTTTCAGATTTAAAACTTTAAATCTGCAAGCAAATATAGCGTTCAAAGACATTTAAAAAATAATGAAGACATTTGCAAAACATGACCCTTTATAGGAGACTGGTTCACATATTTACCACCAGCTTTATAGGCTGAACGGGCAATGGTTAGAGTCACTGGAAATTCGCGATAATATTTAACATAGTCTTCGATAAACTGTAGTATCTCAGTCGTGACATGTGCGAACAGTTTTCTAGCAAATCGCACACGTTCTGTGTTAAAACTGTACAGTTATAATTGGGTCTGTTTAAGAGGGATACAGTGCTTCATATAAACGACAGCCAATATAGGTGCAAAACCTTCAGAGTTATACATAGCATGTTGGAGCCTAGCAGACAATCAACTTTTCCCGCGATTTACCTGTGTCTTAGCAATGGTGTTTACCGATGCTCTTCGAGTTCCTTTGACCTCCAACAGATGGCAGACAAAGCCACAGCAGCTCTATCGCCTGCTGCCCGCTTCTGCGGATCTAGGGAACTAAGGGACGGGTGGTAAATTATATTACCCCTGACCACGGCCGTAGAAGAACAGGTCTGGACACTCGCCTGGAAACTTGACCCCCTTGTTGTTTGGCTGTAGTTCACCAAGTTACCGACAATATTGTGTTTTATTGGCGCTGATGTTACGGCGGTCGGACTAAACTCCGCCCACTTCCTTTCCGCTAAGATAAACAATTTATCAAAACGTATTTTTTATCAATTTATGAAATACTTTCTTAGCTCAAAAATTTAAGAAAATGCTCCAGCAATCTTTATTTACTTTATAAATTTAACAATTTAAAAAAGTGGACGGAGTTTGAGTCCGACCGCCCGGTTTACAGCGGCAAAAAGTACGTCATTCTCAGTAACTTGACGAACTACAGCCAAACAACAAGGGGGTCAAGCAAAATACATTGTTAGATAGGCGAGTGTCCAGACCTGTTCTTCTACGACCGTGCCCCTGACCAATTTCCCTACTGAATTTATGCAGGTAAGAATATCAAGGTTTCTTTCTCAGAGCTCAAGACTTACTGTAGTGATAAAAAAAGTGTAATTTTTGCCACAAGTTGACAATAGCATGACTTACGTGGCGTAACTTGCTTGGCATGGCTTTAAAGAATAAAGATGGTAATCTCCGAGTTTTCTACGCCAAGTTTTTCATGCCGACCAATAAGAATGTGCAACGTCTTAAGTGCTGTTGGCGCGAAAATTTTCGTCCAATAACAAATTCTTTTTTATTTTCAGATGGTCAATTTCATGGTGACTGTGTACGGACAATTTCGCATGTTATGCTGTGTAAGCTATGTTATTTTTGTTATGTCGATTGTGAACGGGCCTTTAGATACTCAATTTTGGCTACTTGTGAATGTGCATATATTTATAACAAATACTTCTAGAAATTGGAACATAGTTGTTATATTTCTTTGCATTTTCGGCAGAGATGTTATTGTATAAAACCAGTCAAAGTCATGTATTCCAGACTGCACTTTTTTTTTTATGTTTCTAGAAAGGTTATCGTTACACAGAGTACTTTACCACCCCCAAAATAATAGGAATAAAACACGCATTCAGATCTTTATTTCACTGCGCTGTTTAAAATTCATTTACAAGCCATTGTAGCTACAAATTGGAATGGCAAAAACTAGGTACTTGCTGTAAAAAAAGTATAGGTATGCGGAACAAACCTAGTAGTGGCATTTTTTTTTTCAGGTCTTGTTTGTCACAAGTGCTGTTTTTTTGTTGCATAATCACAATCCACTTATCTAATTATAAAAATAGTTTGTATAAAATAAAATTAAAAAATTTAGGTAAAATAAATACTAAACAAAACAAACTAATAAAAATAAATTTTTTCATTATGTAAAATAAATCCGTTCCTTGTATGTTAGTAGTCCTTGGAAAATACAACTTTTCTTGCCACTTTCATTACTCACACACACACTGCCGTAGAAGAACAGGTCTGGACACTCGCCTGGATATTTTACCCCCTTGTTGTTTGGCTGTAGTTCACCAAGTTACCAAGAATATTGGGTTATATTGGCGCTGATGTTAGGGCGGTCGGACTAAACTCCGCCCAGTTCCTTTCCGCTAAGATAAACAATTTTATCAATTTATGAAATACTTTCTTCGTTCACAAATTTAAGAAAAGGCTCCAGCAATCTTTATTCACTTTATAAATTTAACAATGGAAAAAAGTGGACGGAGTTTTGAGTCTGACCGCCCGAATTACAGCGCCAGAAAGAACGACATTCTCGGTAACTCGAACTACAGCCAAACAAGGGAGTCAAGCAAAATACATTGTTAGATAGGAGAGTGTCCAGACCAGTTCTTCTACGACCGTGCTCACACATATCATGCAAGAGTCAAATTCTTATTCACAACAGTGTGGGTCTTCTCTCTCCTTGGGAAGTCTACGTGCTAAGAGCCTTCACTGGAACGTCGATCGTAATGGGGTTCCACAAGGTGCCTAGTTTGCGACTATATTGGTCTACGGATGAAAATTTTCATGTTGAAAGAGTATCTCGTATAATGTCCCTAAAACCGTTTCTAAAAATTCTCAGATTTCTCCACATAAATGACAACACTAAAATGCCTCCAAGAGACTCCCCTGGTTTTGACCGTCTTTATAAAATATGTCCCATGATAGACCATCTCACCAACGCCTTCCAGACTATGTTTTACCTGTATCAAGAAATGTATCGATCGACAAGAGCACGATTCCTTTCAAGGGTCACAACACAATGAAACAATACTTGCCTATGAAGCCGATAAAGAGAGGGTTCAAGGGATGGATTCTTGCCTGTGCTGTAACAGGTTATACGAGGAATTTTGACTTCTATAGTGGTAAGTCACAAAGTGGCAACAGAACTTACAATCTTGGAGAAAAAGTTGTATCTCGCCTCATACAACCATTGATAGGGTTAGGATACTGTGTGTATTTGGACAATCTTTACTTCAATAAAAGTTGACCTACTTCGAGAAAATATTTTCACGTGGATAAGAAAATTTTACCCTAAACAGTTTCTGAAGAGTGATACACAAATGAAGTTGGGAGATATTGATTCGATTCAAAGTGGCGACATCAGTGTGTAGTTGGGGAGACAGAGGGGGAAAAAACCGGTGTATGTTTTAAGCAGTTTGCACAACAGCACAGAAACAACGGTTCTCAGAACACAAAAAACAGAACGAGAGAAGAAATAATTCCCCAAGTCTATTGCCGATTACAACTTAATTATGGGTGGGGTTGCTTTATTTTATCAACTTGGAAATCACGACGCTGGTGGTTACGTATATTTTATTATCTAGTTGATTGTGCCGTTGTCAATTCCTACATTCTTTACTATGAAGAAATGAAAAAAAAAAAAAAAACAACTGGAAACCAATGACCCATTTGAGTTACCGCTTCACTCTGGCGAATGAAATGATTCATAAGCCACAAAAAAACCGGAACAAGCCCAGGCACCTCTAAGGCAAGGAAACTAAACAGCCCTAATTCCTTTTCAAATACTGAAAACTATACAAGGCTAACAAATGTTGGAAGCCATTTGCCTGTTGTCTGGACACAGACATTGCGCTTTCTGCAGTACAAAACAAAAACAAAAAAGTAGCAACATAATTTGCAAACAGTTTAATGCTGGCCTTTGCAAGGGCTGAAACCGAAGTAAATGCGATTCCCAATACTTGCGAATTATTTTTTTTACTTTTTTCAAACGTGGTAATAAAATCCGTATTTTGATTGGTGCACTGATTTTCAGTTATATGAAATATTTTCAACATTTTATAGATAAGCATTCAAAAGCTTAAAATTTGTAATCATATTTTACTTCAAATTGTAGCGTCACGTAATGTTTCAATTCAACTCAAACTGTGCGTTCTATTCCAGTTTCAATTTCCAAACTGGAAATGTGTGTGTATTAAAAAATTTACTGTATAGATATTTTAGTTATGCTCGCTGAACAAATCTAAAACAGAAATAGCTACTAAGTTATTCATACAATCATAGTTACACATGAATGTGTATGGTATCTTGTTTTTCATTTGCGATAAATATTGTCAGATATTTTTTTTTGGTATTTTATTTTGTATTGCAATAAGGATAGTGCTAAACATAGGTTTACTGTTACATAGTTTTCAGGGAACGCTATTTGATTATTTCACCTGTGAGAATATGGTAATAACAACGGTAAAATAATATTTTCATTTTCTATTTTGTATTAGTTCAGAAATTTAAATTATAACGTAGTGTAAATATGAGAAACGTATCATGCTCATTTTTGATATATTGCATTAGACTATATCACATTTATATTGTTTGCAAAATACACCTATAACTTACTTTTGCAATTTTTGATACCAATGTTACCAAGATGTTGCAGATTTGCCCATTTGATTGTTGAAAATAGGTATTGAGTATGTGTATGTACATTCCGATTCTAGAAGGTCAATTGTAAAATAATTTATCCTCAAAATATGTGTAGCAAAAAAATACAAAAGTTTCAAAAGTTACTAAACTGACATTTTTTTCTAAAACGTAAATTATTTTTAAGTGCTAAACTTTTACCTCTACTATCCTAAGTGGTCACTGGTACAATAATTTACCACCCCAAAACTATGACGAAAATTCATAAAATTTTCAAAAACAACCTTTTATGTGGTTTTTGCTAGCAAAAAGAAGCTGTTTACAAAATAAATATTTTGCGATTGTTGCCAACCTTTTACCCTATAAAGGGTTAATCTACCTAAGTTAAATACATCATTTACTAAATTAAAATTTGGATAAACTGTACTATGTCAGTACATAATTAAATCTACCAATTATTTAAAACTTTAAATAACTTGCAGTCGCCAGTATTACTAATTTAGTTTTCCTTACACCGCGAGACAAACTTTCACAAATCCATCTTACACATCGAGGCGACTGCTCGCCTGCCTAATACAGACCTGGCAAATATAGTTACCTCAGTCCACGATTTAATCTTATGAATACTACCTTCTTATACGTTAAACTATTAAGTGACTATCGTAGCGAAGATCAACGCAACTTCTAGACAGCGTCATTGCTGGCTCGTCCCTAGCGTCTTCCGCCAAACACTAGAAATTTTGACTAAAACGTGGCAGGTATCATATACTCTGTACTATTGGTCACGTGTTCTGATCTACTTGGTTGTTCGACGTTAATAGTTTTTAATACAGCGTATATTAATTCGAAAAGTAGCATTTTCACGGCAAAAAACTGTGGTATCTGCAGAAGTTCAGTAGTTAAAAGGGGCGGTTCACCTCAGTTTTCAACGTAGTTATTTATCATATTTGTTCCAGACATTTTTTCTTATTTTAGACTTAAATCGTTACAATTATCCTCTTAGGAAATTTTTGTATCTCTTATAGCAACTTCCAAATTTGCTCTTTACGGTTTTTTTGCATACCACTAAAATGAACTGATGTACCAAACAGAAAAAATTGATAGTGTATAACAATATTGTAGGCTATGTTTTGACACATGTACAAACAAATATATACACACACATACACATAGTTTACCATTTTTAAAAAAAATTTAAAATTTTCATTTTAATATTCAGTATTTTTTATTAAAATACAACAATATATAATTTTTTGTTTTATATATGTCAAATCATAGCCTACAACATTGTTATAAGTTGTGAATTTGTTCCGTTTCGTATGTCAGTTGGTTTTAGTGGCGTGCATAAAACTGAAGTGCAAATTTAGATGTTTACGACTTTTACATAAAAACTATAAACGATATACTAATTTCTTAGGAGAAGATTTAGTTACAATTTATGTCTAGAACAAGAAAAAATATCTGGTACAAGTAATTAAACAAGACGTTGAAAACAGAGGTGAACCGCGACATTAAGTATCCGGTGAGGCAACCCTGTGTTTGTAGACCATGTTGAAACACCCTTGGTCTTTTTGTACATCGATGTAAGTATGTAGTATTACATGTGTGTACTAGCATGTGTACAGTAGAAAATACTAGACCAGAACTAACCACCAAAATTGTACATAGGAAGAAGCGTGATTAATGATTATCTGCAATATATATATATATATTTATTATTTTTTTTTTTTTCATTTATTTCTGAACTAAGATTTGAACCTACGGACGTGTCATGGCTTGTGAGGAGCGTTAGTACGTGTTGAGATTTAAATGAGCGAAGCTTGCCTGTGTATAATATAGCCTACCTGAATTGGGACTTGGCAGAATACTGTTCCGTAGAGGGGCAACATTTCATCATTGTTCGAGTGTTGTTTATGTCAAAACTTGCAATTGCATTTTCATGACAATTATGAGCGTCATTACTTAATGCATTTGTGAAGTTTCACTGCCGTGGATGGGGACTAAGCAGTGCCATAATTAAACAACAAATAAATCAGTGCCAATTTTGGAATACTACTGTACATCTGTTAACTCTCATATGTACGGTGCAGGTCTCCAATCGTTCTTGTTTTGAGAGTTATTTAAACTGTCCATAGCTGTGGTGCAATCGGGTCGGGTGAGAGATGGTAGTTATGTTTTTATAAGCTAAGACTTATGTTCTACCCTTACATGTAAGGCATCTTTTGTCAAGTCTAGTAATGTGGGATCCCCACAATGAGGCCTCAACAGATCCACCCTTGTACTGGTAACAACTTTTACACCCACAATATAGGTGTTCTTAGTTCAATCTTGGCACCATGATCTTTTATCATCGTTATCAGCACCTATCGCAGGGTTGACTACTAGGTCAAGCCAGTAGTTTACAGCACATTCTTAAATGCATGTCACTACAAATTCTTTATGCCTCTGTACAACGAAGAGTAAACCAGTTACAGTAACGTGAATTTACATTTATTATACACCAACCGGCCAGCGTGAAATTACGTAATGCAAACAGTAACTCTGGATAAAATATGTGATGAAGGCATTTAACAGCTAGCGTACCCAATAACAGTGAACTATAAATAACGGTCTTAGCTCAGCGTAAAGAGCTCGCAATATGCTCTTATGATGCCATAGTAATTCCCATCGCTAAGTCTTGCATGGGATACGAACCCGTAACCCCACCCCTTCCACACCACAAACTTTATACAATACCCGAGTTCATGTTAAAGGTATGCCGTGACCACTGTCGTAGAAGAACAGGTCTGGACACACTCCTGGATACTTGATCCCCTTTTTATTTGGCTGTAGTTCACCAAGTTACCGAGAATATTTTGTTTTATTAGCGCTGATGTTGCGGCGGTCGGACTAAACTCCGCCCACTTCCTTTCCGTTAAGAAACCAATTTATCAAAATTGTACATTTTATCAATTTATGAAATACTTTCTTCGCTCACAAATTTAAGAAAAGGCTCCAGCAATCTTTATTTACTTTATAAACTTAACAAGGAAAAAAGTGGACGGAATTTGAGTCCGACCGCCCGGAAAACAGCACCAAAAAGTAAGACATTCTCGGTAACTTGAACTACAGCCAAACAAGGGGGTCAAGCAAAATACATTGTTAGATAGGCGAGTGTCCAGACCTGTTCTTCTACGACAGTGGCTGTGATATTCTTTCGTATGAAACTGCTACAGTCCAAATAGGTTTTATTTATGAGTAGGCTGGCAAAAAAATAAAAGAAATTATTTCTTCGTGATCATTCTCTTTTTTCGGGAGACTAACATTTCACTGCTTTTCACCTATCTAATTTTTGAATTTCATAAAAACCTGAATTCGATTTGCAGATACTTACACAAGCTTCATTCTTATCAAAAATTCATTTCGATATCTCAACGGGTATAAGCAGTACAGATGATTATTTGAAATCACATTTTAATTTTTTAACAGCTTTCAAGGAAGAATTACAAAAAATCTTTTAACTATAAAAGTAAAAACCACTTCAATATTTCTAGTGGTTTAAGAGGTAAGTGGGATTAATTAAAAAACAGGTTTTATTTTTTTATGAACTTTCAAGGATGAATTTCAAAAAATTGTAAAAATACTTAGATATTTACTTAAAAATAATTTTTTTAAAAAAGTCACCTCACTATCTGAAGTGGTTTAGGAGAAATCTCTGATTAATGAAACATTTTACGGCTTTTCACCCGCTTAATTTTCCAATTTCGCAAAAGCTAAAAATTTGTGAATATGCATTTCTTTGGGCAATATTATGAAGTTATAAAATTTATGATAGCATTCCCGGTTAATGAGATATCAAGGATTCTTTTAAAACACATTTCTCCCCTTTAACCTCTTTAATTATCGAAATTCGAAAAATTCTTTCTTAGTGTATGCCTATGGGGCAAGTGGAAGCTTCCCTCAAAAATTTCATGGGTCTAGGTCTAGCTGTTTGGGCTGTGCGTACAGTGAGCGAGTATGTTAGGACACTTCATTTCATATATTAAAATTAATGTCATCCTTGACAGTTTATACCTTTTCATAACATGCGTTCTGACATTACAAGATTTATATTAGGAGGTATTACCAACTAGCGAACTAAAGAGATCACAATCATTAGCTAACTAAGCCAGCACTGCTACATGTTCGTATACAGCAAGTTCTTTGCAATTGGTACTTCTACATTTAAGTTGGAATATGTTGAATAAACAGTTTAAAGCTACGACGTGAAAAAAGTGACTCAATGTACGTAATTATGAAACAGTAGCATTTGACCAAAGTATTAGTTGTCTACGAAGACAGTACTTATTATGTTGCAAATAAATCTATTTGAACTGGCCAACCTAGACAATTGAGACACGACATCTACGTAAAATTGATCGAATTAAAATTCACAACGTTTCAATTGTGTTTAAATACAAGCCTTGTACACGAGTGACTCCAACCCTGCTCATCTAGCATTTTCGAATTATTTTTCAAGTGCAATACATTTAATGTAATATGGATACACGTAAAAATAGTAGCTACAAAATACGAAATTTAATTATTTTATAAGACTAATGTAATAATATTACATTTAGTGTGGGCAAACTAAAAACTGTTGATCAAAGAAGATGATTACTGACCCGGAGCTGTGGCGTAGGTCTTAGGACAGAAGCTACGTTGATATTAGGACGACTTCCACGTAATTCCATGCGACGTCACCTCTACGTGCTAGCAGGCTTCCCACAAGAGACTACACTGTAAAACAAAAAACTTAAGGTCACATTACAATCAACACTCAGTAACGAAAAACTTACATGTAAGACACTTAGTCTACTGGTAGATTAAATTTATGGCACATTTTATAGAAAAATTTATAATTTTGAATTCATCTGTACAAATTTTATGTCGCATACACACTAATGCATAGCAAATATTTTGCTGGAAGAAGGTTCAAAGTACACTACTGATTACATCTGAAACTAAAAATAAAAATTTTTTTAAAAATTAAACAATTTTTTGTCTATTTTTACGAGCATGACATTGTAGCCTGCAATATCTTTAGCCACAGATTTTTTTTGAGTTTGGTACATCAGTTGACTTTTGTGTAGTCGTTAAAATAGAAACAGGCAAAATTTGACTAACACGCCATTACGCGAAACTATGAGACCAAAAAATTTCCTAAGAGCCAAATTTAGTCACATTTTGGGTCTACAATAAGAAAAAAATATCTTACAAATAAAAAATTAAAAAATGTTTATGAAAATTGCGGTAGAAGCCCTTAAGGGCGCTGGATCCATAAAATTTCATTTTTTTTATACTTGTGCCAAACACTGTTCAATACTTTTGTGCATTATATAACGCATCATTTCCCAAAATAAAAAAAAATTAGGCCCCATAGTTTCAGTATAATCACTCATCAAAGTCATAAAATGGCCATTGCGGTGTAGCCAAAATCAAAAAAAGTAATTAACTGATAAATTCAAAATTACAGTTAACTGATAGTGTGCCAATGCATTTTATGACACAGTCGACAAAAGTCAGTTTTGAAAATTTCAGTAGTAGCCAATAGTAAAATTTATGCAAAAATTTACTCATCAAATTTTTAAAAATAGAAAAATGCATTGCTTTGTATTTACAAAGGTGTCTTGAAGTAGCTCACATAATTAAGAATTAATATGAATTTTCTTGTTTCTACAAGTTAATTATTTTTTATTATTTAGGCTACACCGCAACTGCTATTTTGTGACTTTGAAAGGTGATTATGCTAAAACTATGGGACCTTATTTTTTTTATTTGGGGAAAATGTCATGTTATCTTATGTGTAAAAGTTAACCAATAATTGGCACAAATATAAAATTTTGAATTTTTACGGGTCCAACGTCCTTAAGTCGTCGAAATGGCAACCCTGTGTTAGTAGACCATGTTATAACAGTCCGATCCTTTCGTACTGGTACAATGTAAGTATATAACATTACATGTGTGTACTAGCATGTATACAGTAAAAAATACTACCCACAACTAACCGCCAAAATTGTACATAGGAATACAAGTATTTTAATTCATGTGATTAAAATTATATTACCCGCAATATTGCAATTTTTTTTTTCCATTTTCTATTTCTGAACTAAGATTTGAACCTACGGACGTGTCATGGCTTGTGAGGAGCGTTAGAACGTGTTGAGATTTAAATGAGCGAAGCTTGCCTGTGTACAATATAGCCTACCTGAATTGGGACTTGGCAGACATGTTATGATTGTTCAACTGAAGTTATATCAAAACTTACTTAAGTGTATTTTCATGACAATTATGAGCGTCATTACTTTATGCATTTGTGAAGTTTATCTGCCGTGGATGGGGACAATGCAGTGCCATAATTTTACAACAAATAAATTGGTACCAATTTTGGGAATACTACTGTACATCTGTTAATTCACACATATTTACAGTGCATGTCGCTAATCTAGACACTAATTTTAGTCTAAAAACACATTGAAAGTTCCAAAATAATGTTTAAAATAAGAGTGGTTTTGAAAATACCATTCAGTCACTGTCTGAAATACAAGAGTTCTGGAAAGTAAGAAAATGTTTTGCTGAATATACCATGCCATTACAATTAACATTTTAAGAGATTTTATCGTAGAGAGCGTTTAAAATTTATATATATATATATATATATTACACAATTTTTTTACCTTTTAAACTTTGTAAATTGCAGCGTAGGCATTTTGCTCTTTCTTGATTACAGGAGAAAAAACAATTCATTTGCGTATCAATAGGGCTGTACAACCCCCACCATCCTCCCCAACTTCAAAATTGTAAAAATCATTTCTCTTGTTAATCTGAATTTTTTCACGTTTGAACTGTTGTTGCTATTGCTAATGAATGACTTATCTTATAACTGCGGGGAAATTTGTTTTCACAATGTGTGGGGTTGGCTAGAATAATGTAGGTAATGTGTCTACAAACGCGCTTGCGAAAATTCATAAGGGTAGATAGAGTAGGTCAAGCCAATATTTCAAGAGTTTTGCTTTGAATATTGCACCAGTTAAGTTGACCTGTTCCCGAAATTGAAACTAATGGCCTCGCAAATTATATTTAAATGTAAATTTAGTTCTTTTAAATAATGCACTGTGGAAGTTTCATTTCGCTAAATATTTAAAATTTATTTAACATCAGTTATTTATTATTCCCGTCATTTATAAACCGTGAGCAGCATTGCAGGGGTAATCAAATCCTTGCAATCGACAAAACCAGTTCGTGCGACAAACGATCCTACTCTAGCGAGATTATGTTCTTAAGTGGCTAAGGCCTAAAGGCACGTTAAGACTACGAACGTTATTAAAAATCAAAATACTAATTTGATACTAGTTATATTAACTTCTACGCGTTAAGAAACAATGGAACGTGCAAGCATACATTTAGTCTACCGAAGCAATGTTCGAATCCGGTAGAAAACAGCCATTTAGTTACATAAATTAGGGCCTAAAATATGGCGGATGTAGTGTTGAAATTTACCGTGGTAGAGTAACACAATCCCCAAATAGGGCCGTGAGATTTCAGTGCAACATGCCCTGTCAGTTACCTAGAGCCCTTGTCCCTTTCATGAAGTAGGGTGAATTCTGATCTAGGGCTCGATATGGGTAAGTGGCTCCTGCCCTTGGCTGAAAGGGACATTCCAGTGTGCATATGAGCCTGTGCTGGGAATTGTAAGAGGCGTGTGATATCACTTCCGCAGTGCACTTTTCAAGGTCTTTAAAGCGTGGCGAGGCCGCTTAGATGGTCAAATGGAACTCTGCCTAGGTCCGTGAAGTCGTCTGCTTGTCATAATTTAGTATTTTAAATGAAACTAACAATTATCTACGACAAGCATTAACGAAAGAACTACACTTCGCCATTTTCCGTACGTTTTTATAAAATGAACTGCTAGTGTTTTTGTTGAAAGCACAGTATAAGAGTCGTTGCGATAAAAAAAACCATTTTCAAATGATGTTTAAGAAAACTTAACATTTTAAACTTAGCGACACACTGTCACGCAGATTTGCTGAATAACTGCAAATAAGTTAGGTTGTGACAAATAAATGCAAGAAAATAGCTAGGTTCAATTTTGTGGGCCAAGCATTGATCCCTCGGATCAGTTTGTAAACTAGTTAAGAAAATTAATCTACACGGGCTAAGAAGTGACTTGATAATCTGGATACACGGGATGTGACAAAAAAAATCTAAATTCCATTACACCTCTAGTTTCAGTTTCCGACTTTGCTACATGCAGCCCTGATATTCTACGTTCGAAACCCTACACCCTAAATTCTTACACCCTAAATCTCCGAATTGGCCGTTTCGAATACGCCTCGAGAAAGGTTAACGCGGTGTTGATTCTGGATTCATAGACACCATATGATACACAAATTTGTCGTCTAATTTAAATTTTTCTAAATTTGTTTTACATCTAACAATCTAGCCATTTTGTTTCAGTCTAACATTAGCGAGCCATGCCACCGATTTCGACTTTAAAGGCTAAAGGCTGTCGTGGCTAGTATAACTTGCGCATTTTATTAATTATTTTGTAGGAAATTACGTTTAAACTAGTTAACCGACCGACATTGACTGCAGTTAAGAAAACTGATTCACCTCAGATTTCAGTCTCATTTTCATTTTTATATTTGTACCATACATTTTATTCTTATTTTAGACAAATTGTGATTAAATCTTCCTCTTAAATTTCCTATCTTTCGTAGTTTTTGCATAATGAGACGTAAACTTCAAAATTTGCACTTTAACGGTTTTATGCACGCCACTAAAACCAACTGACATACCGAACCGAATAAATTTACAGTGTATAACAAGGTTTTAGGCTATTAGCCATACATAAAAACAAGAAATATTTTTTTTATTTAATAAAACATGCAGAATTTTGAAATTAAAATTTACAAATTTTCAACAATTTGTAAAAAATACAAAATTTTGTTTTTTGTTTTTGTGTGTGTCAAAATCACAGCCTACAACATTGTTATACACTGAATTTTTTCAGTTTGGCATGTCTGTTTTAGTAGCGTACATAAACAGTTAAGTGCAAATTTCGACGTTTACGACTCATTACGTAAAAACAGAGATACAAAAATTTCCCGATAGGAAGATTTAATGACAATTTACGTCTAAAATAAGAAGATATCTGGTTCATACATAAAAAAATACTTTGAAAACTGAGCTGAAGCGCGCCCTAACGAAAGTTTTCCCTGTGCCTTCACTGTTTGACACACACATCGAACATTACAGAGCTTTAATACACAAAAGTGCGTATATTTAAAATTATATACTTCCACTTAAAATTGGTCAGTTACACCAATTAATTCTCATGTAAATATTGTTAAAAATTACACAATTCATAATTTTATGTATCCCCACATTAAGGGTGTTCAAGTGCGATGGAGTCATAATTTTATATTTACATGAAATAGTGTTAGTTTTGTATACGATACTTCTGAGTGCAGCTTCCTCTTACGAAACAATTTTAACTCTCATTGTTTTCTCATAACAGTGCTTCAAAGTAAAAAAATGTGCGTGTTCTGTAGCCATGCCAAGTAGTGAAAACCAATCGACTTAAGGTACGCGAAATAATTCACAATGAAATAATATGGGCTACGTAAGAAGACATTAGAAAAAGTCTCGGGAACTGTTTTAGTATTTAAAAAAAATTCCCGAATGCGCCATTTTTTCTGTACTATTTTATTTTCCATTCAAAATATTACGTTGTGGTCTTATTTTATGTTTTATAGCATAGCTCATGGTATGCAAGTTCACATTGAATTATTTAGTTTAAGTTGATCAGTTGGTTTTCACTATTTGCAAGGCAGTGTAACAACCAAATTTTGAATTTAACACCCTGTTATGAGAAAACTAAGAGCTAAAATTGTTTCGTAACAGTAAATTGTACTCTCAAGTATAGTCTTAATAATATTTAATAAAAATATAAAATTATTTTTCGCACTTAACACCCTAAAGGCGCAGTCTACCGCAATTTATCACTATTTTTTTAATTTTTTATTTGTACCAGATATTTTTTCTTATTTTAGACACAAAATGTGACTAAATTTGGCTCCTATGATATTTTTAAATCTCATAGTTTTCGCGTAATGGCTTGTTAGTCATATTTTGCATGCTTCCGTTTCAACGACTACATTAAAACCAACTGATATAATTAAAAAAAAAATCACAGTGGATAAAGACATTACAGGCGATAATGACATGCTCATAAAATTAAAGAATAAAAATTATTTGAATTAAAAAAAAAATGCTGAAACTGAAAATAAAAACTTAAAGAATTCAATATATTTTTTAAATACAAACAATTTTTATTCCTTAATTTTATGAGCATGTCATTGTAGCTTGCAATGTCTTTATCCACTGTGATTTTTTGAGTTTGTTATATCGGTTGGTTTTAGTGTAGTCGTTAAAACGGAAACATGCAAAATATGACTAACAAGCCATTACGCGAAAACTATGAGAGATAAAAAAATTTCAAAAGAGCCAAATTTAGTCACATTTTGTGTCTAAAATAAGAAAAAAAAATATCTGGTACAAATAAAATATAAAATTGTGATTATGAAAGTTGCAGTAGACCACACCCTTAATACGCTGCATATAAGAAAACAATGGTTCGAAAGCCTTCCTCTAATCGCCGAAATAGTACAACTAACCGCTGGCCTACCATAAAATCCATCCCTTCTACGAGCTTGTGGCGAATAAGCATATTTGCGATATGTTTAAGCCTTACATTAAGTGTTTTGTTCCGTACGGTTACGTTAAAACAAGTTAGCAAGGCCGTAAGGACACTTAAATGCAAAGTTACTTGCGACTTCATTATTCTCCAACTGTAACTTCAGTGTAACAGTATGACCTATTAAACAGCACGTCAAAATCAAAATTTGCTTGTTACGGCAGCGTGTCCTACGAAACTGACCAAAATTAAGTTTACAATTAAGACCTATATCCAGCAATACGTAAAACACACATCGAGTTGTTTTATGATTATGTAACCACATATATAGCACGTGACTATTTCAGATGGTTTTTTTTGTGTACATTGCTGTAAAATGCAATTGAGACACGCTATTGTGAGGAAACTGTGCTTGCTAAAAGTTTCCCGTACGAGGATTAAGGCTATGCCCACTTTAATACGTTTTTAACGACAATTTTTTTAAATCGTAAACGAGAGCAGATATAAGAAAATTGTTACCACTTTTGTTTCAACGTTCAGATTTTTTTAATGCAGTAAATACTATGGTTAAAGTTCAGTTACGTAATTAACGAAATTATGTAAAATTTCTCGTCTTTGAAAAATTAGCTACCACTGCAAAAGCTCTTTTAAAATAAAACTACAAGACAGGTTTTATATCTTCTCTCGTTTAAGCGGAAAAATAATTATCGCAAAAACAAACAGTACAGCATTGTCTTAAGGACCATGGGCCCGAGTTTCTTCGCATTTAACGACAATTATTTTTTAAAACATAAATGGGAGCCGATATCGTAAAATCGCTTCGTAACTTTGTTATGACTGATTTGAACTGCATACTCTTAATTTTGTCGAGTCAGAAGACTGCAAAATAGTTGCTAATTATTTAATTAACGAAATTTCCTTTCGATTGATAAATTAGCTATATACACATCATACAGTTTGTCTCGAAAAATTACATTGCATAGTAAAACCAATTTGCAAAAAAGTTACGAAGCAATTTTACGATATCGACTCATATGGATTTTAAAAAATAGTTCTCTAGAAAGCCGAGAAACTCGGGCCCAAGCCCTTAAATGGCCACTACAGCCGTCTAGAAAACATGCCCTACTTCGCACAAACAATTTAACTCTTCCGTAAATGTACACGAAGCTATTCTTCGTTTCACTCTGTATACTTATTGACAACGTAACAAACACATGCAGAGGAAAAGTTAAATCTAAACGCTCCAGGCTTAATAAATTTGATGTAATTAAAAATGACGATTGAGTGCGTTTGTGCGATAGTTTGCGAGAACTGGAGAATACTATTTTTTTCGTAAATTAGATACAGTAGACAAGTACAAAATGAGAAACAGCCGATAAAATTTAAAAGGCTATTCATCACCGTCACTAAGCAATGTTAACGAAAGAAAGATTTAGAGAAGGAAGCGTAATAAAGTGTATTCAACAAGTTTTAATTTTTTCCAAAAAATTAAATATTATCTGAACGTAAGTACGGAAATAACCATTTTCGTATAGTCTAATGCAACCAATGTACGGCAAGTTTACAGTGCCCTCGTTTAAATTGCATTTATCAGGAGCATACATTTTCAGTGCATTAACTTTGCTGAGTCAATCTTATTTTATGATATGGAACACATACAGAACCTAGTAATTCCAGAAATATGTCTGGACTGGTAAGCGAGAAGCCATGCGACAGTCACCAATAATATGCCATTAAAAAGCCAGTATACGATTGAAACTACGAAGAGATATAAAATTTACTCAATTGGTGCAACCAATTAAGGAACATAGCACCAATTTAACTTTAATAAATTTAAACTGCCAGTATTCACTCGCCAGTCGAACTTTTTTGAAACTAGTATGTATGCGAGAGTAAAAAAAAAAAAAAAAAAAAAAAAATTGCTTTGCTAAGCTACTTGCACTCAGCAATGAATGGACTCGGCTTAAGAAATTTTCAACTGTAGGGCACGGCAAGCCAGCTTGGTTGCATTTGACGATCGTTAAGATGGCATTTTTCTTTATCACCTTCAGATTTTGAAAAATACAACGTTCTCAATACATATAGCCTTCAAAAACATACCGAAAATTAGATTTTTTCTAAATGACCCGTCATTTTTAATAGACCTCAATATTTACAATACCTAGATTTAAATTAGTACGTCAATTAAATCCACGAAGTACATTGATCTACAGTTGTACTGGAGACTGCAGTTATTTAGATCTTGCCTAGACCGGGAAAGTAACGTTGACAACACCAGAGTTGACATCAAGCACTCGATAGCTAGCATGTCTACTATACACAGGTCTACTACTGCAATAATTACCTCGGTCCCAGACGCGCCTCGTCGACGTCACAGCAAGTCAACGGAAACAGGACTATCACAGCGACGTTCAAGGCAATATATAGACAGCTTCACAGCTGTGATTGGTGGCGCGCGGCGCACATGCGCACGGATATCGTCCCTAGCGGCTTCCGTCAAATACATAGTCACGTGATCGCCTCTACTCAGACGTTGCATGTTTAACGGATTTTTTTTTCGAGCGTATATAAATTCTGAATGTAGCATATGTCGCCGACAAAAAAAAAAGTAAAATCTGTACATTTCAATAGCCGATCTGGCAGATCTGTGTTGTTATACAAGGTTAGAGCAGTGCAGAATATAATTTTGTACTGATACAATATACGTATAAAGCATTACAATTGTTTGCTAGCAATACATCGCACGGTGAAAAAACGTTCTCTGGTGCTAATCACAGTTTACTGTAGGAAACTAACTTTAAAAATTTTGAAATTTATTTAGAAGGCCTAGTAATTAATAATTACACTAGCCAATTAATCCCTCACATGTATTACGTTTCTCTGGCGACATTTTTACTAATTTGGTAAACTCCTCCAGATTTTTCATCCAATGATAATACTACGTTCCGACAGTGTATTTTTTTTTTTTGTGAAAATGCACTAAAAACCCGTGCATCATATTTTCTTTCATGGACACACGCAGAAGCCTGTCTTTGTTTGCTCCCGAGCAAGGTAGACCTGAGTATACTGGAGAACAGATCGAGTTGAATATTTAGAGATATTGCCTACCGGTAGACTTTTATCACGTGAGGTCCTTGCCCGATTTTAGGGTAATGTCAACTCTTATCAAGTTGAAAGGAAGGGTTTAATAAGCACCGCGGCCTGCACTGCCCCCTCCCCTCCTTTCCAGCCGTAAACTGGCGCGATTTTTCCACTTTCCCTTCATGTCGGTTTGCACTGGTCGTTTGACCCACTCCATTAGCATTCCTAATGAATCTTAACACTGATACCATTATATATAGTCTGTTGACGATAAAGTTAGCATTTTAGAGGCCGTACCTACATACCTTGGAACATAAGTAAACATTTTTTTTAAAGTTCTAACGCAGTTACATTTTAAAATCAATTATAAGCGGGAGTAACGTTCGTTAGTCACGTCACAATATTTGTAGTCAAGGGAATATATTAGTGACGTATGGTTAGCGATGTGGTGTGTTACATCTATCTACTTCAACGAAACACTTTAAACTATAATTATATAATGTTTAAATGCTGCACTATTACTTTAAACACTTTTTAATGCCTTAAAACTATATTTTTTTCACAGAAAAAACGGTTTTTGGGATGGCTATAAAATATTTCGTCAATATGGACCTCACAAAATAATTTTGTAGTGGTTACAAAATTTTTTTGTAGTCACTGCAAAACTTTATTGGGGACAGCAATAACTTTTTTTGGCCACTACAAAAATATTTTGCAGTGACTAATAAGTATTTTTCAGTGTTTTTTTTCCTTAGAATGACGCAAAGCCAAAAGTACCTCCTGTATTAGTAAGACACGGCCCTAGCCTTCTTTGATCTGTACTTCATACCGCCTAAAAATAAAATTTTACGGTCACCATACGGAATCGTCAAAACCCGAGAACACACTAATCTGGTACATAGTAGGTAGAGGTGACGTGGTTTTCGTCGAGCGTGCCAGCGTAGCCATTATCGTTCTTCTGCCTCGGCCCCTTGGACGCAGCATATTATATCCAATCAGGGACCGACACAAGATATGCATTCCATTTTAAGTTCAAATCCGCCTCAAACTGATGTTTATTTGTCCGATTTTCATTTTGGAGTTGAGATGAACAGAAATGTCGTTGGAGCAGTCTTGTACACATATTCATGCATCGAACATTTAACTCCAGCCCGAATTACAGATAAACATTTTTAATTCAAGTTCACACTAACATTCCGCGATACCTGAAATTTAAATTTCCAATTTCATTTCCAGTTTAGCGCTAAACGAAATGTTATAATCTTCCTTGTTCCGTATTTTGTTTCAATTCGCCATATTCGTCCTAGTTTTACAGTTCGATTTAATGTTCTATTCCGGTCTGAACTGGCATGTTTAATGTTCTATGGGACCTGGAATTAATGACTACATCCTGTTGCACTTATTTATCCGAGACAAACAGTTACAGTCCAATTTTACGTTACATTGCTGCTTGAATGGAAATAAACGTGTTCGATTTCTAGTTCCGTGTGAAATTGTACCTTTTTTGTTCTTCTTCCGAACTATGTATGTATATGACATTTAACTGTACAATATTACGTTTATAGATAATTTCATTTCCACAGTAGAAATCTTACTTAGCAAAAACGTTTTCCTGAAACCACATATTATTATTATTTGCCTCTTTTAATTACTCAATTGTTTTGCATTCGTACGAGGTAAGCGAAAGCAATTAAAGAATTTTTTTAACTCACTGCCACCCGTAAACTTGTATGTCTTATGCTCCATTCACCTAGTACAGCAGCAAGCATAGGCAAATGAAATCCAAGACAATCTCCTGAACACTTGTGCTCTGTTATTGACCTTGACTGGTAACCGTTTAATTTACGTCCCATTTGTTGAAGTAACGATGTCTGATCTCTGTACTTCAGTTAAACTGAAGTACACTGATTAGTATTTACACGCAACTGCCGCCGCGGTGGTATAGTGGTCTAACCACTCGCCTCCCTATATGGTGATCCAAGCTCCAATCCCGGCAGGGTCGTTCCAGATTTTTCTTATGTGTGTAACGTGACAGAATTTAAATTGGCCAGCGGGTCTGTTCGGGGCACTCCCGTTTTCCCCACACTGTAAATTCCGTCTCTTCTCCATAGTAGGATCCCACTTTCAATCCATTCCTTAGTGTTAGGTAGACGTCTAGGTTAGTTAAGTCTGTCATGTCTGGGATATGATGCCCTGCCTTCTGGTACCCATTCCATATGTACACGTGTCTCAAGGGAAACTGAAAATAATAATTTGCTTAACGTAGACTACTACTCTCTTCGTAGCCGAGAGCAGCAATTTAACAAAATGTAGCTACTGTAAGAAAACATATTATTTTTCTTGTAGATGACCACGTGTCCATTACTTACAACAAAATTATAGAGAAGTTTGCTTTGGCATACTTGTATTAAATATGTTGTCATAAAGTTTTGTGTTAATCTGTCCGTACAACGTTGCGAGTATATTTAAGCGTTGCAAGGTCACGACGGTTGTTCCAGTAAAATGTTACATTTGTAGCGACAGGAACACCTGCCAGGCACACACGGACTGCTCCATTCAACAGTCCACTCTGCCGCTGTGTATGTCATAGCGAGGCTGGCACCTGCCTTCAGCTCTTCACTGCTTGTTCTGACACACGTATATCACAGCTAACAACATTACTATATCTACCTCTTGCATGTCTTCTGCACATTGAACTAGTAGTTCAGCAACTATGTATTTTCCCCATAAAACAACTTGACCTCAACGCACGGAAATGAGTACACGAAAACTGACGTCTCTATATACTTAAAGAATAATTTATTTTCATTTGGATTATTTATTTATTTTTAATTTGTTACATAAACATAAGATAAAAAACACAAGATACAACATTGTTCGTTGTTCTTTACAGCCTAGACAATACTATAGGCAATGAAACATGTTAGAATTACTATACAACCAGGTACAAAATAAATTAATGCCAAGTTAAGTGATTGACATTGCAAACACAATAATCTGTTACTGAAAAATGTACGTAGTCCACTACACTGAAGTTGTCAAATTTAAATATCAGGTAAAGTTACGAAGTACTAGACTTCCAACAGTAAGCTAGTGAGATTGAGTACTGGTAAAAACATACGCCTCACATTTGGAAGGTTCGATTCCTGGTAAGGACATCCCGGTTTCAGTTTCCAGATTTTTAAATCTGTTTTTTCACCTTCTACCTCTGCCAAGGCATTGAGCTGTTCGAAAACAAACAAATAGCCAACAAATAAATGTAACTTAAACACGTAGAGACGAAAGCAACAGGCATACACTTAGGTCTTAAGACGTATGCAGTGTTAGATAGGGAATATTGATTGTGCATGATATTTCTCTTATTGTTGATAACCACTACTTGAATCGTTAGTCAACTGTCCAGACAGTTTGGTCACTATTGTCGGTGAGATTCTTAGAATTTTTTCTTTTATTTAATAAACGTTGAAATTAAAAAAAAAAAAACTAATTTTTTGGAAATTTTCAAAAAATACAAGGTTTTTATACACGTCTTGGCGTATTCCGTGACGTTGTTCTTCTTTTTGAATTTTATCATTTCGGTAAGTCAGTTGGTTTTCTTTTTTGCATTAAACCTTTTTATGTAAATTTGGGCTTATACATGCAACTATACAAAAACTACGAAAGCTACAAAAACTTCGTTAGAGTAAAAAATAGTTACAACGTATATGTATAAAAACTACAACGCGTAAAAATATAAACATTATTAGAGCAATTAAGACGTTGATTGAACTCACCAATTTAATATAATATGGAATATATATTACATTGTTATTCCTGAGGTAAATGCCTTGGAACTTCTAAATTCACTGGACTCCTCGGGATCATAGACTGAAGGATACAAAATAACAAAAATTGTGCTATCGTTAAAGTATTATGCAAATTTGACAATCCATAAACGTCTAACTACCTTAATTCGAGTTAAATGAAAAACGCCTATAAGATGATGTAACACAGAAAAAAAAACCGGTTTTCTGATGACTGCAAAATGTTTTGTCAATATGAACCTCACGAAATATTTTTGTAGTGGTTACAAAATTGTTTGGTAGTCACTGCAAAACTTATTAGGACAGCAAAAAATTTTAGTAGTCACCACAAAAAATTTTGGTAAGGTCAGAAATGACAAAATATTTTGTAGTAAGTAATTTTTTTTTTCAATGAACCTTTGTAAACTTTTTTAAAAACGTGCAACCGATAAACATGCATAACGTTAAAAAATTTTTGATCGCTGTGAACGTTAGATAATAAAATGTAAAAGCTAGTATATTATGTCTATGTAGCGTACACTGTGGCGAGCGGTCGTGTTTTTCCTACAGATAAACTATACTATTTATGCCTTGAAGTGGATAATACAGTATCTGTCGTGGTGCTTGGTCTTGTATAAGTTTGTGTTGAGGTGTGTTTAGGAGCCAGTATACAGGCCGTCATGTGAGCTGGTACGATTCCTGATAGACGGCAGTAGCTGGTCCGTTAGGACGTGGTGCAAGTGTCATATAGTATCTTGTACAACCACATAAAGTTACGTGATTTATTAACAATTGCGTTGTATTTGTTGGAATAAAAGTATTTAGTTCGTCGTGTACCCTTACAAATGTTAAAGTATATATATATATATATATATATATATATATATATATATATATATATATATATATATATATATATATATATATATATATATATATATATATATATATATGTATATATCTGATCAAAAATATTACGGTTCATATTATAAATTCTTAAAATCAAAACTGTAGTCTTTTGAACTGAAAACCTTCCAACATGGTGATTTTACAACGCAGAAATTAAACCTACTTCACTAACAGAATACAGAAGCAAGCAAAGCTGATAATTTTTGATAATACTGGTAAATATACATTTAAATCCAGTTATTATTTTTCGTATGTTGGTGACGTTTGTATCAACTAGGTTACCTTCAAACAATGTTAAAGCCGTATGTTAGTATGATGAAATATTTTCAAGATCATGAACGCAATTCACTATAGTTAATGCTGGCATAACTTATTATCGTGATAGCTTGTGTAGCACCTTGTACGACGGACCTTGCGCAAACTATGTTGAAATCCAGTACCGTGTATTAACACAAGCGAATATATATTCTCAGCAATGTTAGACGTAAGCATTTCTTAATAACACCAAATCAAATTTTTTTTATAGAATACCTTGTTACTCGCGCAAATAGCTTCATTATTTAAAACAGTTTTATAGCATAGCGGCCACATTTGAGAAATTCAATTACATTGTACCTTTCTTGTGTTCAACACAAAGATTGTACAAAAATGTCGTCATATTTTAAGTCACACGTATTGTAGGTAAAGAGGAAATTACGACGGAACATCCTAATTATTGCAGGTTGTCATGAATTCACTCGGTATTCAATTTTTTTAATCGCTGCAACAGTGCAACAACATAACTAATTATGTTTCTTTGTTTGAAAATAATATTATGCTGAGAAATACTGTGCGTGTTAGTAAGGCAGTAGTAAAAATATTTCTCCTCTAACAAAAATTACTGTTTTCTTCATTTCGAGCTCAACAGCAAGTTATCGTACTTGACAGCCTGGGCACGTTTCGATTTCGTTCGAGTTTTTCTGTGACAACTTCGTAACACGCTCTTTCACGTCGAGTCATATGTTTTGAACGATGCAAGTAACGCTGAGTGAGAGATTTTGGTCCACACTTAACATGATGTGAAGTATGGAGCAGCGCCGGAATGAATGGGCGAATTTTAAAAAAATGCTAAAACTGAAAATAAAAATTTTAAAAATTCAATCATTTTTTTAAAATACACATAATTTTTATTCTTTTATTTTATGATCATGTCATTGTAGCCTGCAATGTCATTATCCACTGTGATTTTTTTGAGTTTGGTATATCAGTTGGTTTTAGTGTAGTCGTTAAAGCGGAAACATGCAAAATATGACTTTAACAAGCCATTGCGCGAAAACTATGAGAGATAAAAAAATTTCATAAGAGCCAAATTTAGTCACATTTTGTGTCTAACATAAGAAAAAAAAATTCTGGTACAAATACAAAATAAAATAATGATGATAAAATTGTTGTAGACCGCGCCCTTAAGCGCTGACCATAACATTTTATTGGTGGAAAGTCTGCAACTAAGTGCAGTGCAGGTCGCAATCTGATTTCCACGTACATTCGCTTAGTACATTTTGAGGTACGGCAGTCTGAAAAGGCCGTTTTTAGCCATATTGGAGGGCTTAGAAACAGTGTTTTTATTTTGCATAGTGTCTTAAGAATGAGGTTCCGACCTTGTCTGGAGTGTGTTTTCTTATCGTACGCTGGCACAATGGGCATACGTGGAATAGTTTCGTAGAAAAAAAATCTGTTTACCAACACACTACAACGCGTTTGATCCCAGCATTCGCCTGGAGCGATTCGGGAAACCATGACCGGAACCGGTAATCGAACCCGGGTCCTCTCGAATGCAGATCCAAAGTGTTATCTTCGCGCGACCTCGCTCGGTTAAATTATGTGTATTATGGCTTTGTAGACAGATGATGCATGTACCAATTCCATCGTACAGGTACCACTTGTATTTTCTAATAAGACGTAGCAATTTTATAAATTTTTTTTCTCTAACGCAATTTGCTATTTCCCCTCCGTATCTGATTGTATAAAGGGTTATTTATTTACGAAACAATTGTACTTGTTCATAACGCACCTATCTACGCAAAGGAAAAGAAACATTTCAGAGAAGTATTTTTGAAAAAAAAAAAAGCACAAGGCTTTCTGGAGAGCTGATTCAGGGTCCTTCAGAATAACTAAGGACGGTATTTTCGCACAGCTTTATCACGTATTGAGTTACAGAAAGACGCCTTGAAGCGCGCGTCAAATGCCGCTTCACCGCTATGAGCCAAGCTCTGAACTAGCGTGCAATATTCCCGACGACCTACTTTGACTATGGGAGTTCAAACTGTGACTATATAATTTTATTGTTGGAAAGTCTGCAGCAAAGTTAACAGCACGTGTGAAATAGAGTTAATTTCATATACGTCTGGTTAGTACATTTTCAATCACGGCAGTCTGAAAAGGCCGTCGTTAGCTATGTCGTGGGGACTTCGAAACGGCCCCTGCGCTTCAAATGCGTTGCAACGAGTTACAGCTATTATTTTTTCTTAAGAAACTGTTTAACGCACATTAAATTTGTATTACTTCGAAAAGAACACACACGCTATAGTTTTAAAAACTCGCACGATTATTAAGAACGTTATTTTCCAGACCCTCAAAGTTGTCAAAAATGGCTTTTCAAGATTGCCGTATTTGGAAACATAACAATCGGATTCGAAAAACACAGCTATTCAAACAAGCGTTAGACTTTGAACTATGCTGTCCATAGATAAAATAACGTGGTCACCGCTTACAGTCCCATAGTAACAAGGATAATAGTGAAGCACTGCACGCCTGCAGTGTGGCTTGTGCGGAGAGGTGATAATACATTACATACGTCGGTCAGCGGCAACCTTATAGCTCCTACCTCACACACACAAACACAGCCTATCAAATAGGTGTGCAATGTAAAGTTTGCCGGCTTTTCCTTGTGGAACTTAGAGCGATGACACTACTACTTTATTTACGGAAAGTATATAGTAAAGGCCAGCTTACGCCTGTTTATTTTTGTTTTACGATTCATATTGGTATTTTTACGTGACAGCGTGAGCGGTCTGAAAAAAACAGTTATTAGCCATTTTGAGGTGCCTAAAAACCATGTTTCTATTCACGACATATAGAAAACAAAATAGAGAAGCATAGTTTTTAATGTGTCGAACGCACGTCTGGTAATACCTCTTTAAAAAAAAACTTTCTTCTAACACACTACAATAGAGGCGCCGGCTGTATGAGGCTCTTAAGGGCGTTCAAGTGGGGAAAAATCATAATTTTATATTTGTATGAAATAGTGTTAGTTTTGTAGGCATTACCTAAGAGTACATTAACGTCTAACGAAAAAAAATTAGCTCAGCCAGTTTTCCTGTAATGTCACTTCAAAGTCAAAATTTGCATATTTTTACTTCATACAAAACTTCAAAACCAGTAAATATAATGAAATGGAAAAAATCTCATCAAAACTACACGTCACCGTCTACGGCTTGAAGCATATACAAACCCATTATAAAATATTTTTGTGTTTAAAATAAATTTCTAAAAGTACCAAAAAAAATTTCAAATTTTGAAATTTTTTATTTAACATAAATATTTTTTGTAACGGGTTCTATATGCTACAAGCCATAGACAGTAACACATAGTTTTGACGTGATTTTTTCCATTTCATTATGTTAACTGGTTTTCAAGTTTTGTATGAAGTAAAAATATGCAAATTTTGACTTTGAAGTGACATTATGGGAAAACTAGATGACCTAATTTTTTTCCGTTAGAAGTATGTGTACTCTCAAGTAATGTGTACAAAACTAACACTATTTCATACAAATATAAAATTATGTTTTTTCCCCACTTGAACAACCTTAAGGCCTTGTTACGGAGTTTTGCAGTGATTTCAAATTTTTTTTTTATTGCTACCTAATACTCATATCAAAATTTCGCTGCACAGTTTTGGCACTTATATGTTATAATTGGTAGCTGAATATATTTGTAGAATTATACTGAACGGTTTATTAGATTTCATTGCCCAAAGTAACATGTTTTTCGTCGTGAAAATAAGCAAAAATAAAGGAAATTATTTTTTTGCTGGCGAATGGTACATTATTTAAAAAAAACGCGTCCACAGTATTGTGTATCGTGTGATTACACATGGACTCAAATTTTTTTCAAAACTTTTGGTTAAAAAATATTTGAGTTGTTGGCACCAGTCTGAAAAAAACTCGGGAACATGCCCTTAACGTTCATTCTAAGATGTAGATTACTATCGTAATATGATACAATTTGAAATTTGAATTACAAAATATAAAATATTAAAATATCATAATTAATTTTAAAAAAACTCATTTTTACGCTTTTCCGAGGCCGCAGTTGGCGCAGTAGTTAGAGCACTCGCCTTCCACCAAAACGATCCGGGTTCAGTTCCCGGTAATGTCGTTTCCTGGATTTTTACATGCGGGAATAAGGAGGGCGGTGCCACTGGTCGGCGGGTTTTCTCTGAGATATTCCGCTTCTCCCACTATTCTCATTCCGGAGCCTCTCAATTGTAAAGCCAGTTGTAAGTCTGCATCTGGGGTTGCACTACACTGCCCCTCTGGTATCCTCCTATCACGATATTATAATGAGTACTCTTCCCATTCTACAACTTGAAGATATTTCGCCAAAACATGTCATATACTAAAGATATTGAAAGTAGTTTTTGACAACTTGAACATCCTTAACAATATTAGAGATCTGGTGCTTCGCGACACACCTATCACAGTCCCGCGTTCTATGCTCTATTTTGATTGAAAATACGTTTCCATCATTAGCTACCAAAACTATTATTGTTACTACCGTGCTGTGTAACTCATCGCACTCCATGAACTAAAATACAACTGCTGCGATATGTACGTTACTAAAACTTTCAAATAAATGTGCAAAATTCATAATGAGCGTTGCAAAAATATGGGAACATTCATAGCAACTCTCGTTCGACATACAGGGAAGGTACATCTGTAGTGGTGCCGCGTGGCATCTGGCTTGATACTGGTTTCGGAACTGTGGAATAAGAAATAAGTTTGCTATAGTGAAAGTAGAATGATTATGCCGATCCGGGGACAGGGGGCTGAGGGCCTGTGGGTGACCTTGACCTTTGACCCTATAAACCTACACCTGCTGCCATCTTGTTTACGGCGGCCATTATGTTTCTGTCCACCATCTTGGATCATGGCATAGCTGCCATCTTGTAACCCGACACCTTGCCGCCATCTTGGATGACATCATTTTCGAAAATTACAAAAAATTCCGAAAAAAATTTAAAAATCTCCAAAAAAGTTTAAAAATTCCACCATCTTGTTTCCCATCGCCCTCTTGGAGGTTTCTTCCGAGTCTTCCAAAAAAATTTGATTTCGCATTCCATCCCAACCCCTCAAGCATTTAATAAATAAATATAATATAATACCAATACTAAAATATATTTATATAAAATTATGTAATTAAAAAAGTTACATCAGGGATGCTCGGCCACGCTCGGGCACCCTCGGCAATTTTCAGCCTTGCTTGGTAACCTTCGGCTCAACCTTGTAGACATTGCTAATGCCACCATCTTGTTGTTTAACCCGAGTTGTCTGCTAGGGGCGCTGCTGTCATCGCCATATTCGAGTTATCGGTTATTTAATTCTAGTGTTGTACTATATGTAAGGTTCACATGCTATGCAGTAGCATATATGTGTATACATAAACCCTATATTCTTATAATAACTGAAATTGTAAAATTAATCGATACTAATTATGATTTAATTTCTTGTGCCCCATACCCGATAATTTATTGATAAATTCAAACAAATAATTTTTTTATAATTTTGTAAAGTTATACGATTCAATTCATCAATTATAAAATGATTCTGTACTATCGAATCTACACTCGATCGATTTTCGTTAAATAGAGTAATTAATTTTTATACTTACTTGTACAACTCGCAGACATGATGGACAGCACCCGACCTCTTCAGCATCCAGCATGGAACTGATAATAGTTTTGTATAACCATGCAGTTTTTTACAGTACCTTCCACTCTCCCTTCCTTCCCCCCTCCTTAAACCCTCTTCTCCACCATTACTGCTGTGCATGTCAGAAACTGTCCCAACTTCTCTTCCTGCATCACATGACCTTGAACTATCATTGCACTTCCCCCTTTCACCTCCATCATTGGTGCATGTGTCACAACCTGTCTCAGGTAACCTCACCCCTCCTTACCCCCCTCCATCACTAGAACTGTTGCACGAGTTTGAACCTGCCCCAGCTCACTTACCCCCTACTTTCCCCTCTTCTCAAACCACTACTGCTGTACATGTCAGAACCTGTCCCAGCTTCTCTTCCTGCATCACATGACCTTGAACTGTCAATGCACTTTCCCCTCCTTTCCCCTCTTCATCTCCATTACTGCTGCACATGTTTGAATCTGTCCCAGCTCACTTCCCCCCACCTTTTACCTCTTCAACAACATTACTACTGTACATGTCAGAACCTGTCCCAGCTTCTCTTCCTGCATCACATGACCTTGAACTGACATTGAACTCCCCCCTCCTTTCCCCTCTTCACCAATATTACTGCTGCACATGTCACAACCTGTCCCAGCTTCTCTTCCTGCATCACATGACCTTGAACTGTATTGCACTTCCCCCTCCTTGGGGGCGAATATGGGGAAGTGCAATGAAAGTTCAAGGTCATGTGATGCAGGAAGAGAAGCTGGGACAGTTTCTGACATGCACAGTAATAATGGTGGTGAAGAGGTGAACGGAGAGGAGAAAGGAGGGGAGAGGGGAAGGTACTGTAAAAACTGCATGGTTATACAAAAGTATAGTCAGTTCTATGCTGAAGAGGTCGGGTGTACAAGTATAAAAATTAATTACTGAATTTAACGAAAATCGATCGGGTATAGATTCGATAGTACAAAATAATTTTATAATTGATTAATTGAATCGCATAACATTACAAAATTACAAAAAATTTTAATTGTTGGAGTTTATCGATAATCGATCGGGTATGGGTACAAGAAATTAAATCATAATTGGTATCGATTAATTTTACATTTTCCGTTATTAAATATATAGGGGTTTTTTATACACATATACTGCATAGCATGTGAATCTTACATATAGTACAGCACTAGAATTAAATAATCGATTACTTGAATATGGCGACGACAGCAGCGCCCCTAGCAGACAACTCGGGAACAACAACAAGATGGCGGCATTAGCAATGTCTACAAAGTCGAGCCGAAGGTTACCGAGCAAGGCTGACGATTGCCGAGGGTGCCCGAGCATAGCCGAGCATACCCGATGTAACTTTTTAATTACATAATTTTTATATAAATATATGTTTTAAATTGATATTATATAAAATGATTTGCATTAAATTTATTTATTAAATGCTTGAGGGTTTGGGATGGAATGCGAAATAAAAAATTTATCCGAAGACTCGGAAGAAACCTCCAAGAGGGTGATGGGAATCAAAATGGTGGAATTTTAAAACTTATTTAGAGATTTTTAAAAATGTTTTTCGGAATTTTTTGTAATTTTCGAAAATGATGTCATCCTAGACGGTGGCAGGGTGTCGGGTTACAAGATGGCGGATATGATGTCATCCAAGATGGTGGACAGAAACATAATGGCCGCCGTAAACAAGATGACAGGGGTGTCGGTTTATAGGGGTCAAAGGTCAAGGTCAACCACTCATCCACAGGCCTCCAGCCCCCTGTTCACGGATCGGCATAATCATTCTACTAGTGAACCTATATACAGAATTGAGTTGCTGAGTAAATTATTTTAAATGTTCCTAATTATATAGACTAGTAAGTTGCACAATGTATATATCAGGCTGTAGCATTTATAACTCTATGATGTTCAATTGTGTAGTGAACATCAGCAAATCAAAACAAAATTTAACGCAAGAGACTGTAGAAGTTACAAATTTGTTCACGTTATTTTATAGTAATGAATAATTTAAATTTATTGTGGATTATTTGTGGCAAAAGTCTCGAACGCAATAGCCAAGTGTAGATATGTTCGAAGAGAACCGGCACTTAGCAAATGATATTACGCAACTGTGAGTACCCCAGTACGGGTAAGAGACACTCGCCAACCAGTAGAGTACAAGATCTGAGGAACAAATTATCCGGTAACAGATCGGTTATAAGAAAATTCTTGCTAACATGTACGTGTCACGTGCACAGAATGAATTGTCGGATAAAATAGCTCTTCCTTTACAATGCGACCACAATTTGCCAATGATGGAAGGCGATAATATATTGGATGAGAGGGACTAGAAACTTTGTACAGCTAAACGATACGATACAAAAGAAGATTTGTGGGAAATGGGGAGGGGATGATGCAGTTCATAAGTTCAACAGGCCAAATTATTCTCGCCCTACCTACACACAGTTTAAACACATTTGCTCAGAAATTCACATATGTGTAAAGGTACACAGAAGCAAACTCATGTCTTATTCCGCAGTTCTAACACCAGTGTTGACAAGTGAAATAAAATAAAATCGGTAGTTTTCTTCACAAAGTCTGAAGAAAATTTGTGTGTCAAAACATGTAATCGGAAGAATTTCTACGTGAACACTATCCTGATAGTTCAAATTTATTGAGAAAAAAAATGCAAATGAGCTGACATTAAGAATCACGCGTACCTTATAAATCTGACAATGAAATTGAAACATATATGTGTATACATACAGTGACAGTGCTTAAACAAAGCAAAATTAATTGATAAACATTTTAGTTTACAGAAAATTCAAAATCAGGTTTATGGTCATCGTTTCTGTAGTGCATTTCAGTACTTTATTTGTTCATTATCTACTTTAATTAAATACTATTGTACTATTTTAATAGTATGAGTACTACCATTTTACATATAACGTTTTGCCAACGTCAGTATCAAGCAAGAAGACACAGGCAGGCCAACACTACAGACTCAGACAAATATGTTGTGTTTATGGTCTGAGGGTGAAGGTATAATAGCTGCAGGTACACACTATCCTTAATTATCTACTCAATACCTTACTCAATTCCGCTCATAAAAGTCGATTGTGATTTCTTAACAGAATTCTGAAACAAAACTACTGTGTTGTGTACATACATACTATCACTGTTTACCTACATGTTTATGAACAAGAAGATTGGCAAACCTGCTTGCGTACTTCGCATGCGCCTGAACATACACTACGATAAAACAATAGGACTGGCTCTATTTGTGAAATTAAGTACATAATTCTGTCTGAAACCACGTATTTGAATTTTGAGTAGTGTGTAGCAAGCTTTGGACCGTTACTACAGGACTGGCATTTTGAAGGGGGGGGGGGGGGGGGGGCTACGAGACAGCCTGAAACTAATCGCTAGTTTAGCTATTGCATTTACTACTCAGTAGATTTAATAGCCTTTTCAAATTGCCACCCAGATTTTAAAATGAACATATTCAACACGACACCCGCATGTGTTAATACCACCAGTTTTTCTTGTTCCGAATGCCACGCATGTCGTACGAAAGTTATTTTGCGTTACATTAAACAAGTATTGCCGTAATTTCGGGACGTTAATTGTGGATTGTTATGCGATAGTTTATTCGTGTGATGTATGTATTAATTGCAGAAGTTTCATTTCATGCAGTACAATGAAGATAGCACCAACTGCAGTTTCGATGGCTATGTGTGTTATTATATCTTCAGTAAGTACAGAGCACAGGACACGGAGCAGCAACACCACAGTTTGGCTGTTGTATATTCATCTGCATATATAAATGGAATCAAATATAGCCTCATATTTCAGGAAGTTTGTGAACAGCCTGTAGCAGCAGCAACAGCGTCTATTGGGAGGTAATGTTGTGACGTCGTACTACAGCAGCGTCTATATTACCAAACAACGAGGCGGTCTAATGACGGGGATGTCATTCTGCTGTGTGTGCTCATTGTGTCTCGACATACAATGCTGCCAACACACTCGGCTGCTTCGCTCGCATGTTGGAGGGCCAGGTACGGAGGATACTATTGAGGGCGCGGTCTACCGCAATTTTCATCATCATTATTTTATTTTTTATTTGTACCGCATATTTTTTCTTATTTAAGACACAAACTGTGACTAAATTTGGCTCTTATGAAATTTTTTATCTCTCATAGTTTTCGCGTAATGGCTTGTTAAAGTCATATTTTGCATGTTTCAATTTTAACTACACTAAAACCAACTGATGTACCAAACTCAAAAAAATCGCAGTGGATAAAGACATTGCAGGCTACAATGACATGCTCATAAAATTAAAGAATACAAATTATTTGTATTTAAAGAAAAATATATTGAATTTTTAAAATTTTCATTTTTAGTTTCAGCATTTTTTTTTTAATTCAAGTAATTTTTATTCTTTAATTTCTTAAGCATGTCATTGCAGCCTGCAATGTTTTTATCCACTGTGAATTTTTTTTAGTTTGGTATATCAGTTGGTTGTAGTGTAGTCGTTAAAACGGAAACATCCAAAATATGACTTAACAAGCCGTTACGCAAAAACTATGAGAGTTAAAAACATTTCATAAGAGCCAAATTTAGTCACATTTTGTGTCTAAAATAAGGGGGAAAAAAAATATCTGGTGTAAATAAAAAATTAAAAAATGGTGATGAAAATTACGGTACTTTCACGCCGGCCCGGAGGCAACGTGTGTGGCGCGCGACCTTGAGGCCCGAGAGGTGGCCAGCTCGGCTGAGCCCTACTGGCCTCTTCCGTTCTCATCTGCGCGATAAGCACTCGCCTGCTGTGCCTGACTGACCTTCTACACTTAATTGAATGTAGTTAGAGCACTAACTATAATTTTCGGGCACAAATAGAGCACAATCGATTGGCATACCTGTTTTTTTGCATACCTGGAAGTTGCGGGCCAACTTGTGTACAAGTTCGCAAATTGGCTTCATGAAACCTACAGTTATATATTAAAGCTTTTATCGTTGAATTATGTACCACGCCCTCTAAGGCCTCGCCCTTTAGTTTTGCAGTGGTTTCGAAAATAATTTTTGAACACAAATTAATGCATGTATCAAAAATTCATTCTTACAGTTTTAACACTAATATATCATTGTCTGTATCAGAAATTTTTTGTTCTAATACACCAAACGAATTTTTGGATTTTTGCCCCTGAATTATCGCATATTTTGTTGTCAAAATAAGCCAAAACGAAGCAAAATAATTTTTTGCTAGCAAACGGTACATTATTAAAAAAAAAAACGCTCTGGCTAAATTGTGTATCGTATGACTGTACACAGTCTCACATTTTTTTCAAGGCATTTGGGTAAAAAAAATTTGAAATATTTGCAATTGTTAGAAATAAATGAAAAACCACGGCCTTAAGGGCGCCGCCTACCTGCGCGTTAGAGGCTCAGAAATGACGGAGACATAAGGGGCGACCTTGAAGCGTGCATCAAATGACGGATCACCTCAAAGAGAGAAGAACTGAACTAGCGTGTAAGCTTCCTACCAAACCGATTTTACTATGGGACGTCAAGCAGTGACAATATAATTTTACTGATGTAAAGTCTGTAGCAATATATATCTGAGTTTCATAAACATCCAGTTAGTACTTTCTGAAGTACGCTAGTCTGAAAAGCCGTGTTCAGCTATGTTAAGGCTTAGAAACAGTTTTTAATGATCATTGTGTTATAACAATGATATTCTGACATTTTCCGACGTGTTTTCTTTTCGTACGTTGACACAATGGGCACTCTGGGCGTCACCAGAAATTATTTCAAGGGGGGGGGGGCAAAGATTTAGAAATTTAAATTTAGCTATCATAAAACTAATCTATTATAAGCAAAAACATATTTTTTGCAGCGTCTGACGAGACAGACCATTGTTTTGCAGCATTTGACGCAAATTAAGACCTTTTCACAATGCCTGACACAATTAGTGACCTTTTTTTGTAGGGGTCACCAAGTTCCAGGGGGGGGGCAACTGCCCCCATCCTTGCCTCCCCCCTTCGTTGCGCCCATGCTCGTGGAGTAATTTTGATTTCACCCAGCCCTGGGACACTCTTCTGGCGGCTGTCGACACACGCCTGGCCGACAAAACGGTCGGCGTGGAAGGCGGTGCCTGGGTGCGCCGTCGGGGGTCCAAACTAAGGGGTTTACATCAATTTCACCCAGCCCTTGAATACATAAAAAATTGTTTACGAACACACTGCGATACATTTTAAGCACGTGGTATGCTGCGTTGTACGTGAGGCTCAAAACCGATGGAGTGTTAAGAGTGACGTTGGTCGGAGTATGTAATGTACACGCAAACCCTGCAACTGGCGCGCAGAGCTTTACTATTATTTATGTTCCTATGGGACTTTAAGTGGTGACTGTATTATTTTATTTGCGATACTTATGGTTCGAATTCCAGTGCCTTTTTCTATTATTGTGTTTTTCGAATCCGGTTAGAATTTTCCTGGATACAGCAGTTTAAAGAAGCTGTTTTGAACCATTTTGAGAATTTTGAAAATCGTGTTTCCAATAAGCGATGCTAATTTTTAAACTGATAGAAACATGGCTTGAAATGTGTTTTCCTTTCATAGATGTACAAACGTAATGCTCGTTGAGAAGTTTCTTCCAAATATGATTACTTGTCCCTCGCTGCAGTGTGTTTCAAACACAGGTAGATAGGAACCGTTAAGAGGAGTCCTCGACTGACGCATGGACGGCGTTGCAGTGTCACGCGCATACATTTTTACGCGAAACCGCTTGTTATTCATATTCTGTTTACCTACGAAAAGAACACACACTTGAAACCATGCTTCTGTTTTTTTTTTCTTCCAAAAATGCAGCACGCTTGTTAGAAACATGATATTCGGACTTCTCAAAATGGCTAAAAACGGGGTTTTTAGACGGTTGTAACTCCGAAAATATTACCTACATTCGTAAAATGCAAAACGAGAGGCATGCGTTGGTCTTTACTTCATACTATTCAAAAATAAAATATTGGGGCCACCGCTTAAAGTCCCATAGTAAAAAGACTACAACGGAAACCTTGCACGCCAGTTTGGCGCGCTGCGAATAGAGGCGATATGCTTCTCGTCAAGCGTGAGACACTGGCTCTTATCACTACGCTGTTCCCACGCGTCAAAGGTGGAAATTTGACACCGCGAAGGACTCCTCTAAAGCTGCCGAGAAAACGGCTTGCAACGAATGGCGCGGCCGGCCAGCGGAGCTCTTTAACAGATATTTAAGAATTCTGATTGACGTGAGATGAGAGAGAGACCACAGCCACAGCCTCTCCTTGTTCTTCGAGCAACTTGTAAACAGGAGACGCATATCCGTGACGCACAAAGAGTGGCGCGGGCAGTTCTCACTGGTTTGCGTTGGATGCTGCGTGGACCCTAGACACCTCCCCCCTCCCCCCTTTCACTAGCTATTAGCGCTGTCGAGAACTACCGAGTGTGTCACATGACTTACTCCCCGGAAACGTTTGCTGCAGTTCGCAGTAATCTGTGGGGCCAATACGGGATGACCATTAACAAGTAGGGATGAATAATTAGTGAATTCAATGACCTGCTTGTTAGAATAAACTATTTTGTGTACACTCAAGCCCAGACCATTGTCTATTAAGCGACACTCACTGGGCCCGAGTTTCTTCGCATTTAATGTCAATAATTTTTTAAAACATAAATGGGAGTGGGAGCTGATATCGTAAATTCGCTTCGTAACTTTGTTATGACTGATTTAAACTGCATACTCTGATTTTGTCGAGTCAGAAGACTGCAAAATAGTTGCTAATTAGTTAATCAACGAAAGTTCCTTTTAATTGATAAATTAGCTATACTCATCATACAGTTTGTCTTGAAAAATTACACTGTACTGTAAAACCAATTTGCAACAAAGTTACGAAGCAATTTTACGATATTGACTCTCATATGCATTTAAAAAAATAATTCTCTTGTAAGCCGAGAAACTCGGGGCCCAAGCCCTTAAGGCAATGTACTTAAGCTGCAAAAATTATTTTTTTTAAGATAATAGAACACTAACAGATATAAAAAATCAGTCTGGCAGTTTATTTAAATTGGTTTTTGCCATGATAGCAACTTTTTTTTTTAAACAAGAAATTATACAGTTTCAACTAAAAAGTCAATTAAGCTTAATTATGTTAATTTCATAATTAGCTAAAACTATAGTATTTACTAGAAAAAATCAGCCAACATGGAGAAGACAATTTTAAACAAAACTGCCAAATAGATTTTTGATATATGCTCGCGTTTAGGCGTAAAAAATTAATATTGCTAAAAAAAAGTGGAAACTAGAGAGCATAACCTTAAGGGCTTGTTCCCGAGTTTTTTTCAGACTGATGTCAATAACTCAAATATTTTTTAACCAAAATTTTTGAAAAAATTTGACTCAATGTGCAATCACACGATGCACAATACTGTGGATGCGTTTTTTAAAATAATGTACCATTCGCCAGCAAAAAAATAATTTCCTTCATTTTTGCTTATTTTCACGATGAAAAACGTGGTACTTTGGGTAATGAAATCTGAAAAACCGTTCATTATAATTCTACAAAAAAATTCAGCTGCAAATTATAACATATACGTGTCAAAACTGTGCAGCGAAATTTTGATATGAGTATTAGGTAGCAATAAAAAAAATATTTTCGAAATCACTGCAAAACTCCGTAACAAGGCCTTAACACAGTGGGTTCTGATGCGCAGGTCATTGAATTCGCAATGTTTTCCTTTCCTTATAAACGAGGAATTCTGAGAAACAATATTTGCCATCTTCTGGACACATTACTTTATTATAATCTCATGTGCGTGGACAAAGTTACAAGACCTTAGATGTCATAAACAGTTCGCTAGAAAACACATTCCACCAGCGTCGTGTTCACTCACGAAGTTGATAAAAACTAAATTCTACGATTGTTTTTTATACTTTCCACATTAGTTCATGGATTCCTGTAACTATAAATGTTTTTTTTATCGTTAACTGACGTACAGAAAATATATGTATTTAGTCAAATGTGTTGCAGGCCTGAAAGAACCTCAAAGAAATAAACACTGATCCACTGGCAACCACACTGACTACCTCTAGACAGAAAACCAATGCATGTAAGTTCTCTTCCAAGGACTAGACAGAGCAACGATTGTAAAACTGAAAGATACATGGATGCACATGAAAGAAGACAGGCACATAGCTGAAGGATGAGGAAGATTTGGGAAGCTAAGAACAAGATATCCAATGCTAACTCCTTAGAGGGTCCACACACACACACAGATATATATATATATATATATATATATATATATATATATATATATATATATATATATATATGTGTGTGTGTGTGTCTGTGTGTGTGTGTGTCTGTGTATGTGCATGCATGTGTGTATACACGCACATAAATATATACCTACATATGTATATATGTATGTGTGTGTCTGTGTGTGAGTGCATGTGTGTATATACACACACACACACATATATATATATATATATATATATATATATATATAGCATGTGTGTAATATATATATATACACACACACACACACACAGATATATATATATATAGACCTTGAAATTTGCACTTTCATTTGAGCACAAACTAAGACTCAAAACAACTGTAAATTATGTATCACTTTTGTCATTAGTTCTTGATATGTTTGAATTCTCTTGGAGGGCGATGAACCAATATTAAAGAAGCAACTAACGCGGAGGCCCAATCGCAAGGTGTCTCACTGTATCTGCGATGAGGCAGCAGTTTTCGAGTGGTCAGATCACTCAGCTCCCAGTAAGGCAATCCGGGTTGAATCCCCGGCGGGTTCAGCCCAGATTTTCTGCATGTGGGAAATGTGGCAGACATTGCCGCTGGTCGGTGGGTTTTCTCTTTCTCGGGGATCTTCCGTTTCCCCCGCCTGTCTCATTCTGTCACTTCTCCAAGGTTGGACTTCATTTCATGTCATCTATCGGGATATGCAGATGACTACGGGCGTCCAGTCAAAAATCTGCACTCAGTGTACAATACCCTGCCCTCGGGTACCATCCCTATACGCTATTTATTTATTTATCAGCGATCAGCCAATGAGCAGCTGATGTCTTCTTGAGCATGCAAATATTCTTGGAGACTAGCATGTAGGTCAATGAACTGATGAAATCTTCAAGTCTTTTTATACAACACGTTCATGCATGCACACACACACACACACACACACAGGGGAAAGAAGCCCCCTTTACAACTTTAAAGCACTTAAAAATAATTTTACCTGTAAATGAAACATTTGAGCAGTACAACTCACTGATGTAAGACATAAATATTGAGGTTTCTGGTTTCCACAGAATTATGTAGATGCTATTCCAAAAAAAGTTTTTCATCAATGTGCCACCATGTCCCTTTCCAAATTTTGAGTCATGCTGCTGCCTTACGACAAAATAGTAAAATGGCCACAACTAATAAAAAAAATAATAAATACTTAAAAATTTACTTTTGGTCCTTACTTCTATTTTCCTTCTCCTGTTAATCAGGATTTGACGATAAGAGGTTTTTTTTTTGCTTCATTAAATTTTATACGTTTTCAAAACTTTTCTCTAGGTCAGCTAACATTTTTTTATTAATTTTTTTACATCAACTTCAAGCAAAAATAAGGAAATGCAGAGCCATTGCTCTGAAAACGTTAATTTATTTTCATCACAGGCAACATACTTGGTGAATAGGAGTGAACAGCAGTAAACTCATACCTTTATTTTTTTTCTCTTAAGAACTACAAGGCTGAATTTTGAGTGTGAAAATCATTGTAATTATTTAAGTTAAAAAAAAATGTTTATCTACAAGCTAATGCAGCACATGCATGTTATCATACAAAGTACACAAAATGTTTAAAACTGTTTTATCTACAGTTTTATAGTATTTTCTAGAAAATTATTTCACCATACGACGTTGAGCGGTATTAAAACACTTACCTCACATTCGAAAGGCACAGGTTTCGATTGGTCCACCATACTGACTGGTTATTGAGGATTTACCTACAGCAATCCTGCTGTAAGATGGGATGGTTGTTTAATACAAGCCATGGCCACATCTTTTCGTACTAACAAGTCTGTTTTTGTCAAACTCACTTTATGACTTTGTTCAAATGAGTCAAGATGCTTACATTTCTCTTCCTGTTTTAAATTACAGTACTATATTATTTACTCTGTATACCTGTTGCTTTATTTCTGTAAACACTGATTAAACTTCAATAGTTTACTGTGAAACCTTGTTAATATGAACCTGATTAATACCACGTTTGTCAACTTCCCCTTAGGATATGATGAGAAATTAAATATCAGGTCTACTAAAAATAGAAGTCATGCTGGTGATAACTTCAATAATAATGTGGAACAAAAGTCTGAGATAAATTTCAGAATCATTTTTTAGTTCTCGTAAACACTTATAAATATAAAACAAAGGAAGAGGCCTCTTCCTTTGTTTTACATTACTTCACACTCAGTATTTATACACAGGCGTATTAAGAAAGTACCAACTAAAAGTTGTTGTACCCCCCTCCCCTTCCCCTTTTACCCACTAAGTGTCTGTATCAGTAAATTTTGGAACATCACATAAGGTTGAGTGATCCATATTAGCTTGGATTTAGGTTTCTTTTATAAGTTAGGGAATAAAGAAATTGTTTAACATTTTGCACGTTTACAGAACACAGTTAATTTCTAACTTACAAACGGAAAAACTAAATTTGAGAATAAGCCATCATATAACAGAACACAGACAATATAAAAACCCAGGACAACAGAATTAAAACTGCACGTACAGTTACTGATACGAAGACGAGATTTAACTCGCGACTGGAGGACACAATAATGATGTCATGGCGCAAGACTAGACAACAGAAACGAATGGCTTGTTTTAATTACGTAGTTCACTCTTTGTTATCTGGAGTGTTTTTATCGTGTCACTCGTGGTTTCCTGGGATGATAACATTGTGCTACAATGGCATATGTCCACAATATTTAAATTAAGCTATTCACTTCCATCTTAAGGCTCATCAAAAGAAATTAAATTCAAAGTCTTCGTGAGTGAGGCTCACAGTTACAGCAAGCATTTAAATTCTTAGGGAATGGGAGGCTGTGATATAGGCCGTTCACTATAAACTGAACCCTCAGCAGAACTTATAGTTAATTAAAAATATGTTTTACTGGGCCAATTGATGTTAACTTTTGAGAGTGTTGAAACATTTTCACTGCATTTTAGTTACATGGAAGTTTTCATACTAAAAATAGTAAAGATATCTACAAAACTGCTGTAAATAAACTTTATGCAGTGCTCACTTTATCGCGAACGGCCTATAGGAGTACAGCTGTATACTTTGCTGCAACATGTTCCACTGTTTTTTAAAGTCACTCTAAATGTACTAGTTGTGTGTAAAATTATTGCACAGGCCAGAATTATTGAAGAGGAAACAGGGATTAAGAACTGAAATACCAAATATTGATCAGGACCATACGAAATACCAAATTAATGGAGACATGTTGCCCTTTTGCCCCCACCCCCCACCAAGTTGCAGCGTCCAATGACGGTATTCGCCCAATTGCTACCTACAGAATGTATACTCTGTTTCATATAAGTTTGGATAAATGCGACAGCAACTTATGGCTGGATTTATTTGCTTGGACATACTCCATTGCGAAATATGTCCAAGCATATCCAAGCAAATAAATCCAGTCATGCACTCCCATTGCACAGTTCTTTCAAAGATCAGAGCAACTTATGGGCAATAATTTTTTTAGTATTTTGTGGTTTGTTGCACAATGCAAAACATTTTTAGCTCTAAAATGGCCCTGGAATGTCCATTTCAGCTTTTGTACTGCAAAGTTTGTCTTGTGTAGTGACACAAATAACAAAATATTACAAATTATTGATTTCATCATCCCGTTGTTTGGCAGAAAAGTAATGCTTAAGCAAAAAAAAAAAAACAATCAGCATCACAACATGGTCTCATTCCAGAAGAAAATTAGTTGGTTACTAGCTCAAGGCTGCTGCTTCTCCTTCACCAATCAAGTCATCAACTTAGATGTTAATAAAAAAAACTACTACTTATATCCTTCTGTCGTAACTAGGACTATACTACATAGTTCATGCTGGAGGAACAGTGGATCATGGCAAATTAAAACAATCATGAAACAAAATTTTGTCTCAAAACCAAAATATGTTTATTAAACAATTACTGATTATTTCACAAAATTCTGTAAAACTATCGCTCCCTATTCCGCACCAAACAGAGCAGTACCATGTATTTGCACAGAAAATTGTGAAATCTCGTTACAAAGTGTACTGTACAGTAATGGAACTTAAAATTTTACACTTAATACTGAAAATGTGTACTTTATAATGTAAAGTACTTTAAACTGAAGTACATTATACTGAGATTTCACTGTATTTTGAAATATGAGTACCCTGACAGAACTTTGACAGTTCATGGAACAAACATAGTTCCTAAATATACTAGAAACATACAATTTTTTTAAGTAAGAAAAAGTGCAAACCACCACTTTCAGACATTAATAAACAGTAATTGTCAGCACTAACACATTTTCAAACTCGCATCTATTTTTAAAGTATGGATTAAGTAACACAATAACATTTTAATGTTGTTTATCCAATTAAACTAAGTTTGGTCACAACTGGAAGATGTCACAAAAAACACTTCAAACGTAAATGAAGACGGTAAAACTTTTATTGAAAGTGAATTTGTTTATTGTGAAGGAAAACTAAGTCCTCAAAATAATTCTACACAAGTTGTTGATAGCGACAATGCTGGTTTTAATTTATAAACATTGTGTGGTTCACATAAATTTATTTTACAATGCCTTTGTACAAACTTTAAGGCACATTACTGTTATGTAAAATTATGTGCAAAATAAATTGTGAAGTAACGTGAAAATGAACAACAATTACCATTAAGTAACTACTGAAAATTATTGTTGCATGTTTCGACATCTACAGCAATGTTTCACAAAAATCAAAGAATTGTAGTACATGTCTTTCTTAATATAGCTCCTGAAAAATAAATATTTCCTTTCCATACATACTAAAACAAGGAATTTTTTCACCCATAAAAAAAATTTGGTAAATTATTTTGACACCATATCAAAGAAAAGTACTCTCCGTGTAGACTTACTTAACTCAAAGTTTCAGAATTTTTTTGATGTTATGTCAATGTTAATGTATCAGAATGCAAATAAATAAGATTGTGTTTATTTTTGTGACAATTTGAAGAGATTTAAGTATCTTCTTTACAACTACAGTAGATCTTAGACAATATAGTTTTACAAATATTAACATATTAAAATAATAAATGGCAGTGGCAACATTGGTCTGTAGAACCAATACGGTATAAGAAAAAAATTAATAACTTTGGGCTTACTTTGTTTCAAGATGGGTCTTAAAATAAAAATAATTTTGATTGTGTAATTTTTTATGAAATGACCCAAAAGACATTTTCGCTGCAAATCTATCAAAACCCTTACTCTAACAGAAAATTAAAATAAAATCTCAGTTCACCATAATATAATTCTTTACATAAATGAAACAAGTCATAAGTACAAAATGTACATAAAAATTTCACTTCAAATAAAATATATTCTAACTTGAGCAACAAAAATTATTTAATGCTCTGAACTATGTAATAAAACTATAAAACAAATACAGTACAGTAAGTCCTCGGTTTACGTCGGGGTTACGTTTCTGAAAACCACTGTGTAAATAGAAACGACGTAAAATGAGTCGAGCCTGCCGCCCACGGCTTACAATCGGCCGGAAGCGCACGCGCACACAGACGCCAAACTTCCATTTTCGTGGCTAACGCGACAGATGTTCTGTTCTTATTTTTTGAAATAACGAACTTCGAAGAAAAACTCGACAGTTTCGAAGCCATTTTGTAAAGTAATTAGCATTAATTGCAGTGAGCTGATACTTACTGAAGCACGTTTAAAGCGCAGTAATGTAAACTGAAACAGTGACACGTTTATAAGGCAGAGATTACGAGGACTTCGCGGTCACGAATCTCTGACAACTTTATCAGGTTCATGTGTACGTAATACGTAATCAATTGAGGTGCCATAATACGATCCTTCACGTAAGCTGCAAGCAGGCAATGAAAAACGTCATGAGAGAGTCTTGAAATTAATAGTAAAAAATAACATGATACAATAGAAGACATTAACTCCTCCGAAATGTGATTGGCCCAAGCGATCGCGTGGTATAATTTCACGTATCACTTTATCTCAGGCCTGCCGATTTCACGGATTTTATCCGTTTTCCTGGATTTTCAAACGTCTTAACGGATTCCCGGATTTGAAATGAATATCACGGATATTTAACAGCACAGACTCGCACGAACGTAATTCATCGTTTGTAAACAAACACGTTTCATAGATTCGCTGAACATGGAAGCAAACTTGAGAAAATAAAAATAAATAGATGTTTTACAGTGCTGCCCCAAGCAGCGATACAGTTGCACGAACGATAATCGATATATCGCACGCATCCATGATGTATTCAAACTTTACTCGTAGTGTTTTCTTCTATGGCCGTCTTGACGGTAAACTAAACAAAACAATCGCGTTTTGATAGACATTTGTATATTACTATATTTTATGTAATTTTTTGTCCTGTATAATTGATTTACTGGAGTAAGTTACGTATGGAACAACTTCTCATTGCAACTTTTTTGTTGAATAAACCATACGGGAAATCTCAAGAGGTGAGGTTTTGGACGATTTTCACCACTATAGCTGTGTTGTTATGGAAAAGAAATGCAAGGCATTTAATGATTCTGTCCCGTTTAAACAATCTTACAAACGGGAATGGGAAAACGAACTTAAATGGGTGAAGCCAGAAGGTACCACTTTTCAGGCCAAATGCACAATTTGTAACTGTGTGCTCAGTGTTGCCAATGGAGGGGTAAAGGATTTGCGCCGTCATGGCAATACAGAGAGCAACAAAAAAACCAGAAATGTTTAGAACAAAACACATCGCTGACAAATTTTGTAATTAAAGACGATAATGGGGCTGTTGATGCCGACTTGTTGTGGGCTAACTTTGTATGCGAAAATAACTTGCCTATGAGCCTGAGTGATAGTTTCACTAAATTAGTGCCCAAATGTTCCCAGACAGCGACATAGCTAAACATTTTCGGTGTAGTCGAACAAAAACTAGCATGATCATTAAGCAGGCATTAGCTTCTTGTGAAGAGGAGGTAATTGTCAATGTCATGAAGACAACATTCTTCACTCTGCTAATTGATGAGTCCACTGATATAATAGTGCATAGACAAATGGTCATTTTGGTCAGATATTTTGTTGGCCAGCAAGTAGAAACTCACTTGTACAAAGTAGTGGCTATTGAGGGCAGAGCAACTGTTGAAAACTTATTTAATATTGTAAATAAGTCATTTCAGAATGATGATATCCCTCGGAAAAACTGCCTGAGCATGTCATCAGATGGTGCAAAGACAATGGTCGGTGAGTTCAACTCTGTACTCTCAAGAGTTAAGGGTGAACAAGAAAATGTATGGTTCCTGCACTGCACTTGCCATGTTTCACATCTGGCTGCATCACATGCCTGCGGTGCATTACCAAGTGTGTGTGAACAGTTGGACAGAGACGTTTACACTTACTTCAAGACATCTGGAAAATGCCAAGATGAGTACAGGCATGTCCAGAAGGTGTTGGAGATAGAAGAACATAAAATTTTGCGTCCTTCTTTTTCAAGATGGCTAGCACTGCTTCAGTGTGTAAATCGTTTGTTGGAGCAATAGCCAGCTCTGACTGAATATTTTGACTTGGCTGATATACAAAAGAAAACTCTTTGGAATCTGTGCAACGAATCAGGTCAACACTACACTCCTGTTCTGCTAAACTGTACTTTTTTTTCCTTCACGCAGTTTTGCCACGTTTTGAGAAATTCAACTTGCTTTTTCAACAAGAACGCCCATATCTGCATAAGCGAAATGAACACACTACTGCGACAAACTATTGCCAGTTTTGTCCAGTTTGGTGTGATTCAGAAATATGATCTAACTTCCATTGATTTCCAGGATCCATCCAACCAGCTTTCTGATGAATCTATATTTGTTGGGCATGCAACTCGTATGTTCTTGGCAGAAAATGATATCCCAGCAGCTGAAAAAACTGAATTTTTCAAAAATGTTAGGGAATTTTATAAGACTGGAACAAAAGAACTGTACAGACTTCTTCCTGTGAATGATGAAGTTCTTCAGAATGTACATGTTTTTGACCCAGCCAAGAAGCAGTGTGGCGAGTGGAAGAAGATAGAAATCCTAGCCAAAGTTTTTACAAATGTGATATCTGATGAAGAACTTTCCCTGAATGCAGAATTTTTTGATTACACTCTCTGGGACTTACCTGAATTTATTTGTCATACCTCAGACCCAGTTGACATTTTTGGTACAAAATTTTTCAGTATGAAGAGAATGGAAAACCATGTTTCCCAATCTTGTGCAAATTGGCAAAAGTAATTATGATACTCCCTCACAGTAATGCTAGTGTAGAGAGAGCATTCAGTCAACTCAAGCTAATCAAAACAGCACACCAGTCATCTTGCTGAAATGACTGATCGAGTAGTGTTATTTTTCTAACAGTAAACATTTTGTGCGACTTGGTATTTTCCAGTACCCGTAAGTATAAATAATTGGTTATGTGTATTTTTTAAATTCTATATTGTGGCTGCAATTTGCTAACTTAGGCCTAATAAACAGGACAGTAAATTGAATTAGGTTACATCCTTACATATGTTTATTTTTCAAAAACATTGTTTCAGTTTGATGGATATTTGTTAGTTTTTAGGGAAATAAAGTGATAGACATTTTTGCAGCAATAAAATTACTCAATTTTAAAACAAAAGAAATAAAAATTGTCGTAAAAATTTGCTAAAATATACATATTGTACTTTCAAGGATTTTTGTGTTCTCTGTCAAGGATTTTCAGGGATTTTTGGATGTTTTGGCAAGGATTTAAGTTCATGACCAGGTGGCAGCCCTGCTTTATCTTAAAAGCTTGACATCGACAAGCTTTTCGTTATGTGAAAGTGAACGTAAGTATAAAGTGGCGCGATCATAATAGGACCCGTTCAAATGTGCTTGTCAAGGTTTTTCCTGCTTACGTGAAAGTTAAAGCAAAGTGAAGGTGAAGGCATCATAATCCCGGCCTAACTCTGCCCAACGGAATGTCATCACAGCGGCTGAAGCAGGGCCAAGGGCTATTTGAAGACGGGAAAGGGAATCTGCTGCGTTGTCTCGAGAAAAGGAGATAAGGCTATGTCGCGCTAGCGACGTGGGTGGGCGAGTGGTACTGCATCACCGCGTGGAGGGCAGGAAGCATTTGTCGCAGCGTATGGTAATATAGGGCGACGCGCATGTATCTTACACTACGTAGCACAAATAAAACGCTAAATTGACGTACATATGACAATTTATGTACAGTGTATTAATAAAAATAAAAAGTACGGGAATCGTAAACGACGTTATTCTGAATCGGCAACTACTTAAATTGAAACATAGGTACTCAAACATTAGCGATGTTAATCTGAAACGACGTAAATCGGTACGACGTAAATCGGGGACTTACTTTATATCAAAAACAATTCCTCCAAAAAAAAATTGTAAGTACTAAATTACTTCTCTTTATATTATCTTCAATAAAACACCCTGAAAAAAATAAGAAAAATTATTTAATATGTTTACAATTACAAAAAATAAAGTGTATACAGTGACAAAAACTTACTACATACATACAATCCTAACATACTATGTAGGTACTCAAGTTAATCCAAACTTACATTTAAATTATAGTATCTATGCATTGCACGAATAAATACCTAAGAGTTTGCACTACAAAGAAATACATAAAGATGGGTGAATTACAGGACTAATGCTGTAATTGATCCAATGGTCATGTTATCAACCAGGAAAACAGCATCACGGAATAAATAAGTAGTAACATAAGCGACAAAGTAAGCTTTTTCACTGTTGTTATCGTACCAGCTCTCTGGGCATACAGGAATATAAACAATACCATGTGGATTCAAGTAATTAGTTTATACAACCACTTGTAGTGTTTGAGACACTGTATTAGTTTGTATACTAATTACATATTTATAAATGGTAAATGTGACAATTCTAGACTTAATATCAGATAATAACGAACTCTTTTAGAAGCTACATAATAGAGTTTAATTGGAAAAAATTCCTAGAAAAAATTTTTAATATTTACCTGATTCGTAAGAATTATTTTGGCACTAAATGCAGCCAGACAAAGCAATAGCTCTGTGAACATCAAAATTTTCAAATTATTCAACTTTAAAAATGTCATATTTTCAAACACTGTCGTAAACATTGAAAATTTCTTCTTATTGGCTAACACATGACCTACCCTTACTTGTTTCAGTTAGCTGCTGCCTGCCAGGCACTATTGTGTGTATTGTAATTTTTCACAGACTTAAAAAACTGATAAAAACTAGCGAATATGGTTACGCAAAAGTCAGCTAGGAAAATTTGCCTGCTGTTAGTTAACAACGAAGATTTCACTGGTGTTGATTTTAAAGGAGTGAAGAAGCAACGTGTTAGTACCTCTTGCACATTGCGACATATTAGTTATAGGTTTGAGAATACAGTGGAACCTCGTTAATACAAACCCTGTTAATACAAAGTTCTCATTAATGCAAAGCAATTTTTATTCCCCTTGGAGTGGTACGAGAAATGAAATAATTACTTTAATGTTTAATAAAAATTTTGTTTATGAATTAAACCATGAAATATCAAGTTATCAAGAAAAAGGAAGTCATTGTGGGGAAAATACTGTTTGATTTGTGGGGCTAAACAGAGTGATCAAAATTTTAGATACTTTTTAAGGTTTTAGTGAACACCTGTTAATACAAACCTCATTATTACAAACAGCCAAAATTTTGGTCCCTTCAAGTTTGTATTAAAGAGGTTTGACTGTATGTCAATTTAATTTAAATTCAAGAGTGATAAAAACTTACAGTGAATTCATTTTAATGTTTTAAATTTGGTATTGAATCGTAAGTTTATGTTTGAAGAGTAGCCCGAATAAAGTTTGCATGTGTAAAAAAGTAAACCTATCGAGCTAATAGCTATAATGTGGCTAACCAAACCTGGCACATACTGGTAATCGAATGTATTAGTTGCGTGAGTAGGGAAAGTAATTTAGCAGATAAATTATTTTATCACAGAAAATTTTTTCTTTCAATAATTTTTACGCTTCTTGTGAACAGCATTGAGAACAGTACTGCCATCTCGGAGCGAGTTTCGCAAGACCCTGCCCACCCCTTCAATTATCAGCCAATCACATGTGCCTTGAACTCTTCTATTGACTAACGACGTTACTACAACCAGTGGAACAGCCAAAAACACTACAGCCGCAGAGATTTTGTCGCAAACTGCATGCAATTGACTGCAACTTTTAACTTAAAAGAACACAATTATTTCATGCTACCGTGTCATATTGTACACAACACATAAACTGTACTTTTGTCATTAACAGCAGGCTATTAGGTCTCTTCTTGAAGCTTAAACCATGCAGCCCACCTTGATTTATCAGATGGCACTATAGTTACGATTGTATTCAGAGTAAATTACATTTTTTGCTGCGCAAACGAACTACTATCATAATACCTACTCTTCGGAGTTCAAACCATACTCGATTTTACCACGTAAACTACTTTATGTCACACAATTTCACGACTTGAACTTATGTTCTGTTGCTGTAGTTTGTGTATTTCGTACATTGTACAGTATCATGACGTCACAGGGACATCAACATGGCGGTTCACATTTTTACCATGTAAAACAGACTCTTATTTTGATTTAAGTTTTTCTCAAGTATATATAGATGCAAAGAAAGAAAGTATGGTATTATTGTTTGTTAAATTAAACGTACTTTTAAATTAAAAGATGATAAAAAATAGGAACATTCCCTATTGTTGTTATGTACCAGCTTTTGGGGCATACAGGAAAGTAAATAAAGACATACGGAAATTGAGACACTGGTTTGAACAACTCCTTATACTTCAAGAAATGCGTAAGATTTTTTGTGTCTTAATTACATATTTACTGTCCGCGCGCCAGCTCTGAGTCCCTGGAGTGTATGCATTTTTCGTTGTAAACGTCACATACGTCACAGTAAAACAGCAGCAAATTCCAACTTACGATGTTACTTCAGCTAGAATGTGCATCGACATGGTATCAGCCTTGTGTATTATTTATATCTTTACGAACGAAAATCGCATACCCGCCAGGAACTCAGAGGCGGCGCGCGGACAGTAGAAATATTAAATGTGACGTTACTTATGTGTCGATTTCCTCAGAGGTAATAATAAAATAGGGCCTACTAAACTTCAGTAAAAACAAACTTCTATGAACACCAAAACCATGACAATCCAAAGAGAAAAGCGTACGATATAAATCACGTCTTGTCGCTTCTGTTAGTACTTGTTTATTATGTGACAGCATGTATGGCAACTTTTAAAAATACCACTTATTAAAATTTTAAATATATCACAATGTATTATTTCTGCATAAACAGCACAAAGAAATTTCCGAGTAAAACAACAGTAATCCAAAACAAATTTCCTTCTTAACTGGTTGTATAGTTCTCCTGCAATATTAACATTTAAAATTTTAGTATATTTATGGCTCAGGGAAGTTATAAAGACCTAGATAAACTGACATTTACATTTATTAAGAAAAAATTGCAACTCAATCATTATGTACTAAATATAAGTAAAAACATGTTTACCTTTATAAAACTAGATGTTTATAATGTCACATTTTAATGACTTTATACATAAAAAATGTCAACATACAATTAGTAAAAATAATAACCATGTCTTTCACAACAATTTTTTATTCCAACATGACTAGCAATACAACACTGGATTGTACAAAAAAATCAAAGCCCACAAGAACTTTGAACATTTACCTTTGTTCAGGAAAAAAATTATTTTACTTGTCACTGGGCCACGGTGGCCGAACGGTCTCTCACCAAGGCGATTCGGGTTCAATTCACCGCACGGTCAATCCACGGATTTTCGCATGTGGGAATCGTGCCGGACAACGCCATTGGTCGGCGGGTTTTCTCAGGGATCTCCCATTTCCTCCGCCCTTTGATTCCGATGTTGCTCCATACTCACCTCATGTCACCCCACACCAGCGGACCAAATATTTCTCACTCACTTTTACGTGTCACAAAAGAAAAGAAAAGTTTTTTTTCTTCACAATATTGTGAAGTAACTGAATGTATATTAGGCGAACACTTTGTACATACACACACATATATATGCGCATGCATGAACGAACAAACATACATTCACACACACACTCTCATGTAAGTAATAGTATTAATAATGATCATATTAAAAGTGATAAATTACGGCTTTGTTTAAAGTTTTTAAACAGGCGCAGAACAACGTTAAGGGTCATTACTAATCACTTAGAAACATTTTTAAAAATTAAAATATTTTTCACTTAATTTTTTTGGTTCCTAGTTCAAACTAGGGGTACCCCATTTGCCCAGCCCTCTCCTTTAGGGGAATGCAATAACAACCTATAAATACAAGTACGTAAAAATACGTATCTTCTCCAGAAATTGGATTTTAAAATTTTGGGAAGAATGAAGCCCTGTTCCATTTAGTAAAATATAATTAGGTAGTTGTTTTGAAACAGTTTCATATTTAACGTCAATATTTCATGCTTAGTTTTAATGTGTTGGTTTTAACTAAGCAGAAAATTTACTCATAGTGCTAGTACACACAGCATACACATAGTGTATTGAGTTTTTCTTTCAGCGAGTTTAAAATTCTCTCTTTGTACATGTTTGAATTTTATTACCGTATGAACAAGACTGCCTTGTAAGAAAAATGACGAACAGTCTCACAAAAGACAAACTAATAATCCCAACATTCCTTTCATGAATCATATAGTGCCCCAACAATATTATTGTCCGCCTTAAGTACTAAAAAAGAAAATTAAGTAACTGGATTCCCGTGATTACTATTTTTAAGTGAAATTATAGTGTGAAATGATGTATAGTGTGAAATGATGTATAATTTATCAATGTTGCAATAATTTCACACAAAAGCACTAAATTATATGTATTACAGTACATTATATTTTTAAACATAATTTTTAACATAAATAACTAACACATTAATAATCTACTAGACTACTATCAGAGTATTGAAAAAGTTGCGCTGTTTATACCATAATCCTGTATTACTAGTACTAATACCGTAAATAGACACGGACTTATTTTTACTGATGTCAAACGTAAATCACTGTTTCATGGAATTCCTAATTTTTACATAAACAATCTTATACTGACTGAAGTGTTTATTTGTGTGGTTGCTATCTTGTCTTAACTACCTACAATCAACTGACTTGAATCACTTGACTTTGCAGTTCAAAATGAACTAATTTAGACAATAGTTCTACACATGAACCGCAATGGTGCAGCAGGAAAGCTCTTTAATCCTGTTTCAATTCTGTATTGATCTCAATATCATGCCTGAACCGCATGGTGCAAACGGTACTTAGCCAGGAAAACTGCTTAAAAGGTTCAAACTTCTATTGTATTTACAGACATGGTAAAAAAAAAAAAACTATTCAAATTTGTTAAGGGGGGAAAACATCTGAAGTGGGAACTTCCTAAGAGGGTTTTACTGTATCTGGATATTAACATTTCCTTGACAATGGATGGGCTGCTAAATTTACTTGTACGCGACAAATAACAAGGATCTATTCCTCGTGCACGATCCCTGTGCACAGTGGTTGGGAGCCAATAAAAATTTTTGCTACGAATTGCTTTGTTGTTCCAAAACTCAAGCGTGAAAGGAGAATAGCTTACCCACAACCTAAACCCCCTAGTCTGAAAAGAATTCAAGGAAATCGCTCTGTAGCTACATTTACTCTGCTGATACAAAAAAAGTATAATGCAGTGGCATATTTACCGGCAAGTTCAAAAGTTTCTACAGCCTGCTGAAGAAACGTATCACAAACTGCCGGTGTTTAATACTGTAGATCACAAACTGTTGTCACGTCACAACAACCGCGACTCTTGATTCTTTAAACTCTCTGTACTCCCAGCGGTTGGACCCAGTTTGTCCATGGCAACCGGTTGCTGCGTGCCTTCGTCCTGGACGGAAACACACACAACAGATTTGAAACATGAGCAGAGATGGAAATATTACCTTACTTGCAGAAAAAACTAAAAGCATCTGCAAAGAAATGAACTCAAACACTGTACGTCTGTCACTGTCCAAAATTCTACAGTTACAAGTTATTGTATTTTTTATGGTAAAGTGAGTATTTTACAGCTCTGCTAAATTTACTTTTTAGTTAATGTCTATATTTCTTCACATTACTAGAAAGAGCAACAGCATGTGATAAATACACAAAATGTTAACATTTCATTACTCTTAATTGTTTGATGCTGCAACACAATAAAGTACATGTATTTTTAATGATTTAATGCCTGCTTACAGGATGTTCATTAAGTGTTTCACTTAACCACAAACCGCACCTAAATTAAGCTGATTTCTCAGGATTTCAGGGCACTTCTGAAGTCAATAAATGAATAAAAGTATTTTCTCAGAATGGATACCAGTATGCATACATGCGTTCAGAAATGTGACGTTCAAGTGTATAAGCCAGAGGTTCTACAGTTTCGACGTTGTGAGAAGGTCCACCCACCACTTAGGCCTTAATTATTTCCTGTTTATTTTTATTTTTGTTTACAGTATTTCCTTATGTTTGGTTTATTGAATTTGCTATTATCCATTTAATTATTTTCAGGTATTGTCGACAGGAGTTTGGTAAGGTATTGTCTGGCATTTTATCTATATCAGTTTTGAAATTGTTAAATTTTATATTTAATTTGGTTTAATTAGGCTGAGGCTACTTCGTATTTTAATTTTAATTTAAGATCATCACTTGCAGTTTAATTATTATTGTACTTTAACTTCAGGCTGGGCGTATTGTTGGAAAGTGTAGTTTGATGGCACAGGTGTGCCTACCCAGTTCCTGAAATGGCTATATTTAGATTTTTTAGCTGTTTTTATACTACTTTTACTTTTCATGAAGTGCACGTGCACGGCCGCTCGTTGAGTGTGCAAGAGAGACGGTGATATGTTTGCGCGGGCCGGCTTGGGCCAATGAAAGGACATGCAGTTTACATTTATAAAAAATTAAGTTGTAAATTAAAATGTAATTACCGTATGGTTTTCAAAGCTATATTTTCACTTTACATGTTGTTTAGAAGTAAGATTGTAATTTTTCATTATATTTAATTTAGTTTTAGTTTTCTGCTACGGTTTTACCTTGGTGTGCGGGGTGGCCGCCAGAGACGCTGCAGGGAGAGAACAAACGTCGCGGGGTCGGCCATATTTACTTGTTGCTTGAGTGTGGTAAGAGATGGTTGTGCGGGACATGTTGACTTGTCAGAGTGATAGAGGTAGCAGAACAGCCATGGGAATTTAGAATAGTTTTAATCTATTTTTTTTCTTTCTGTTTGTGTTGCGTGACTTAATCATATGAAGTTTGTTTTGAGTTTTTCGGCAATTATCAGACTGTTCTCTCTCGGGAGCGTCGGTTCTAAGTTTTCGGCAATAATGTGAATTCTGTACAAATTAACGTCATGTTGTAGCAAAATTATTTGGTGTGGAATTCTAAGTTTTTAACATATAAAGTCACGACAAAATGGAGTAGTCATTTGAACATTCTTCTACAGAGTACTATAATCTGATCACTATACGATCACATCTGGCCACGTGAAAGGTTAAGTAAGTCAACAACAATGTAGGCTTCATATAATTCTCAGCCGACACATTACATTTCTAGTGCCGTGACCAGGATTTAGTGTAAGTCGCCTGAAGTGTTACAGCGTGAATAGGTATTTATTTTTTAAACCAAAATGAAAGCCAATATCGTAAAATTGGTTTAGATTTGTGTCACTGTTTTGAAACGTGTCTAATTATTGATAAGAAATATTTTCTTTTAACTGAAAATTTAATTGAAACCTTGATGATTCTCATATTTAAAAAGAATTACATTAGACAGTAAAGACAATTTACAACAAAAGTGGAGATAATTTCACTATATAAGTTCTCGTTTGGGTAGCCAAAAATTTTTTGTGAAAGGCATTTAGAGCTTTGAATCATACAATGTTGCCAAGCCTAATAGTGTTAGCTTTCAAAGTGTAGTCTGTAATTCCTACAATTTAGGCTACTTATCCAATTGACGACATTTTTGTTAACAGATCTGTTAGTTGATATTGCATTAATTTCTTATCTCGAAAAAATTTGCTGTCACAGCAAAACCATTTTAAAGAAAACTGCCAAACAGATTTGTACTATTTGCTCTTGTTTAATCTTAAACAAATTATTAACACAAAAATAGTAGAAAGAAGGGAGCACAGACTTAAAAAGTGTTGTTTTCTTGCACCAACTACTAAAATGACTGTATTTCACTATGAAATTTGCAGTGTTATAAGTCACTTTCTGTACGTAAATTGTAAGGTTTGCAGTGACATTGAATAGTGAGACACAGTATACACACATGAGTGTGACAGTCGTAGTTTTTACCTCCGCGATAGACGTGCACATGTGAAGCACCTCCCCTGGCCAGATCATGTTCACAGTTACAGTACTAGTGACATCAGCACATGTGCCACGTCTTGCCGTACGAGGAAGCCAGTTTAATACTAGCAAAATGTTGTGATCGCACTTCCACAAAAAATGTGTGTTGTCCCTTCATGCGTGTGTACCTATTCACAAGTACCATCTTTGTTAGTCTAGCAGCTTATTTCCCGCCATTCTTATTTGTTAAATAAGTATGTATTACAGTTGTTTAATGTACATGCCAAAAAGCAGGTAAGTAATTGGACTTGCCTTCCACGCTGTCATTTCACAGTTCATCAGTGATAAACTCGCACAGTGTTGCGGCATGTGCGCTGCCAACCGACTGACTGATGTGTTTGGCTGTAGGTTCTGGGTGGCAGGTCTGACTCATTTTTAGTAGTTTCAATTTACATTGATGTTTTCAGGAACCCCAATGTAAACTGAAGACTTAATGTATTGACTTCTATGTTGTAGCAGTACCACTCTTGTTCATCTTCTCGACATTTTGACAGACATTGCAGCCTCCATCTCAGGGTGAAATCACAGCAGCAGTTGTTACTTTCAGAATATGGAAGCTGCAATGACGACTGAAATGCCGGGAAGATGAACGACGATGACACTATTGCAAGACAGAAGCCAAGATCTAACAGATAACAACTGCAAAAGCCTAAAACCTTGTATTTAGCCATGTTGGAGAACTCTGAAACAGTATATTCAAAGTGTAAAGTTTTGAACGTACAGATAATTACTTCCTGGAATAATGTACTATATTCATTTACGTAGTCACACTGGGAATACATGTAATAGCTTCACAAATAACAATACCGTATTTGTCGGCATATAGGACGACCCCGCATATAAGACGAGTCATGGTTTTGAAGGTACAAAATCTTGAAAAAGTGTAAATTACTAATTTTGAAATTCCCAACAGAAAAATATTTTTTTCCTTTGCCAGAAACATTAAAAATTTAGTTTAAATATTTTCAATGTACGTATTTATTACCGGTATTTAAACATCATAGTAGCCAAATAAACTAATAACATTGGCTAGTACTGCTCTCCGCGCGCCCAAGAGCCAAGGAAATGCACGGCGGCGGCCGACGATATCTCCATTTGCCGGCAGGTGTGCGCGACTTGGCAACGCCGGATAGAGGCACGCCGCGCACTACATGGCAACACCGGGCTACAACAGCTGCTTGCAAGGTCATCACATTCCTGTGCGCTGTTGTCTGCCAGCCTAGCACTAGATGATAGACACATGAATGTGTGGTACGGCACCTAGATCCTAGTTTTTTCCGCCCGAGAGTCTTGTGCTTGCGAGACAAAGGATGAAAGCATGCGGACCTAGATCTTCGTTTTCTCCTCCCGAGAGTTGTAGGCTGGCGAGACAAAGTATCTCGGCACGCGCTCGCATCGATCGCCACTTCGCTGCGAGGAAGTGTCCTTTATTATGAATGACGCTCATCAAAATTTCGTACCGTAAATTTTATTAAAATAAACGGGGCACTCGTTTTCATTTGTGATGAAAAACGCAATTCCTTGAAACATCATACAACTCCACAGCTTACAGCTTAGCTTTCAAACGATTTTTGGCTACCAAAAATTTTTGCACCTTCATATAAGACGAGTAGCAATTTTTGAGGGCCAAAAATATGTAAAAATTGTTGTCTTATATGCCAGCAAATACTGTATATTTTTAACTTACTCTAACACGGTTCAAAAACCATGTGCAAGACAATTTAAAAATTTTTCTTTTTGTTTACATTTTGTTACAGGAAATCATATTCACAGAACCCCAGCTGCAGTACTTACGAGTCTCTTCTTAGCCGACTGCCGCAGCAGGTAGTTCCTCACGCAGGGTATGAACAGGTCTGGGTTTGTATCTGGAGGCTCCATCCTCCGACACAACTTGCAGACAGCACTCACCAGCAGGCCCACCAACACCGTCACGACAAACCCAATAACAACGTACCACATGTACGACAACTTGTACAGGTAGAAGTAGTCATCGTTTGAGCTGCATGATATATACCATAACAGAATATTGAGTTAACGCTGCAGTGTTTTCAGGGAAAAATGACACGTACTCCACATAATTTGTGGAAGTTAACTCTTTCAAATTAAAATTAATTGTACATGAAATTCCTTAAAATATATTTCCACAGAAAGGAATTTTTTTGAACAGTTTATTAGCTCGTATAATTTTCTTAGGAATGTGACATTTTAACGTTACATTTTAGATATAAATACCGGTAAATTCCACATAACATTGGCAAGGTTTCTTATTTATTAAAATATAGCATTATTAGAACTACTGTATTGCATTGATCCTCCACTGAAACATTGTTGCTGCGTGCTCAGTAGGCAGAGCATTTATCAGGATTTTGTATCAACCTACTTTGTGAGAAACTTAGGTTGTGCACATAACATAACTGCACTGAGTGCCTGAATACGGACAGCGATTTTTATATAAAATGTAAAAAATGTTCAAATGGCTACAACTGAAACAGAATCAGACACTACTAACAAACAATTTATTTTAATAATGCTAGAACTTTATAATTTAATAAAAGTTCAGCATCTACCTGTCTTTCATTTTTAAATCTGTACCTCAGAGGCAAAAGACACTACAGTAGAACCCTGTTATAACATTTCTGGATATAACATTTTCCTTTCACTTTTATTTGGTCCCACCATTTTTACATAAAGCATAATGCTTTCAATCCTGCTTATAACAACACTGGTATTTTCATTTCCTGCATATAACAAAACTCTGGTAAAATTTTTTTAACTTATTATTTTTAATAAATTTACTAAGCTGTAGACTAAAAATATCTGTAAAAACCATATTAATGTCTGGGAAAGTATCATAAGTGTACATTACAATGAAATTAAAGACTGTGATTCTGAAGATGACGATCATGAACCTACAGAAGACAAGTGGGAAAGCCTCTATTATACACACACTGATAGCACAGTAACTACAGCCTCATTCAATCTCACTATAGGCTTATTCACTGTACATAAACTATCAAATTTTAAGTTACTTTTGTGTAATATCCATTTATTGATGGGAAAATATTGATTCCTGCTTATAACAATTTCCTGCATATAACACTTTTTTCACAGGTCCCTTGAAAAACGTTATAACAGGGTTCTACTGTATGTCCACTTTTTCTCAAAATTGTAAAGTAACTGGCCTCACCAGACCATCCTTTTTTGCTTTAAGTAGGAGTATGCTCCTGGGTTCATTTTTTTTTAAATTGTAATTGACAATAGTAGAACTTAATTTTGTTGTTTTCGGAGATTTAAGACCGCAGAAGGCATGTCAGTGTACAACATACAGCTGCCAAAGTGTTAAGACCACCTTTCAGCCACATATTGAGGTGTAGGCCTGAGATTTGGGGGCAACTAGGAGGGACCTAGTGGTGGCCCATGGTAAAGAGCCGCTACCCGGCTCTGCATTCCAAGGAGCCGGGTGTTTGTCCTCCCAATTTTGTGTGTGTTTGTGCTTCGAGTGTTTTGTGTACCTGAAATATCACATCAGTTTTTTTTCTGTTCAACATAACATTTAAATAAAGTAATAATCTCTACAAATGGGGTGAACTGTACCTAATAGATCACCAGGAAACAAGAAGAACAAACATGTGTAAAAATATTGTAATCTTTGTTTCTTGAAGCGTGGCAGTCGGGTAATTTATAAAAATATCAAATTTTAATTTATGTAAATTTTTCTAAGGAAGTATTTCAAATGAATAACCTATTAGCTAAAACAGAATATTGTGAGGGAAGCTCACTACTATATTGAGATGTTTTTTTGTTGTAATTTAATAAGTCAGTTTGAATTATAACAATCAGAGGTCAGTTATTTTAACGGTAAAATTAAATCAATGTAGCGGCATCATGTGGGGCATCAATTTAAAGATAATCAAAAACGCCAACCTTTTTCTCTCTTGTGTTTTTTTGATTAAAGTGCGGGCAAAGTTTTTATTCGAGTTTTCAGTTTAGCAGCTTTATCAGCCTAGTTTGGATGCCTGGGGGGAGCGACTGGCTGGCGCCAGCCGAGAGCTGAACAAAGGTTTAGGAATGCGGGTGCTGTGCTGATGCATTTCCAAGAAAACGACTCGCCTCTGTCAGTTGTATCACTCCGCCGAGCGCGGCAATTTTGTTTATTTAATATTTAATTCCTGGCATGAAGTTTAATAAATGTAAGCACACTGTGCAAGTTTTCTGGTTGTCAGTTCTCTTTTGTATATTTAATAAGGTATGTTTTGGCCCGAATTAACCATGGTCATTTAAAAGAGTTCCTAGCAGACAGTAGAGGAGGGGTTTCCGCTCGCCATCTTGGTGGCTTGTGGCGTCCTTTTCCTCGCCTAGTTGTTGAGTGTCTCTTGTGCTAAGCGGACGTGTTTTCGGGAGCAGAGAGAGTGATGCGAAATTATGGTGGTTGTTGGACTTGGCGTCCGAGGCGAAGCTGCCTCCGCGTCGGTAACTGAGTAATCGCAATGACTTAAGCTTTTCTTTTTTTATATTTTTTTTGTGGAGTCCCGTGTACTGTAGTAACGACAGACACGATGAAGAGGAGGCGAGTTGCTGTTATTGCATAGTTTACGAGACCGTAACTTCGGTTTGCCGCAGCACCGTTATCATTCGTCTCATGTTCCTGTGAGATGGCTTTTCGCGCAACAACGTAAATCTCATACATGTTGGGAACTCTTTAAGATGCCGGCCTGACAAAACGGTAGCGTTTCTGATGCACGATGCTCTGGAGGCATCCAGATTGTTTTTCTTTGCCGATTTACTGACTGCCACGCGCGCTGTGATGCTATCTACCGTGTGCAAAGAAGGCTTAATAAAATCAAGTTTCTGTTCCGTAGCACGCATCTCTTCATTCATTCAGGGTTCGAACCCACTATTTTCCCTGAGAAATTAGAGTGTGTTTCATACCGACTGGTGTTCAGTCGTGAGCTACGTGGAGCTGCGTGTGTGTCCCAATCACATTCGGTAGCTCACCGCGAGGTGGGGCCGAGTGGGGCATCATATATATTTTGCGACACAAGCGTGATGGGCAGAGAAATACACTTTTTACCATAACTTTGCCACAGTTTTAAAGTCTGTGTCACGTCAAAACCCACATTTTTAGGTATTAAATAGCTGAAATCACTAGTGAATCACATTCTTCAAACTGCTCTCCTGAAAAATATGATTTTTGTGACATAGCATCTTATGCCTACAAGGTACAGAATAATAAAAAACTTAGTATCATAGAGGACAAAGCATTATATGGTGTTTGCTGTTCAGTATGCATTTTTAAAGAATCTTTACCAAGAATATTTCTAATAAAAAGATTTATACTGGCTTTCGAAGTTAGATTTAACTTTTGAATACAGAGAAATGTACACATTGCGTTTATCAAATAAAGCATATTTATATGACATTAGGAAAAGGCTGCCAAGGCTACTGATTACAAAGACATAAATGTGCAAGTAGTACTCACATAATTGTACCTGCAGGTAAGAGAACAAGGAACACAGAAAGACGACATGTTTTATCGAACGGTTGCGATGTTTCGCTGACCAAGTCAAGCTTACCCGGCCGGCAAATAGTGATACACTGCAGCTGGTAGATACCAAGTTGTGATTAACTACTGTAGCATATTTGAGGCCGAAAGGATTACTAAGGTTCAGAGGGAAGTTTGGACCATAGTTTCATCATATCGCACCTCCAGATCGATAGGGGCACAACTCAGAAAGTGGATTTTTTGAGTTAGGCCCCTATTGTAACGCATTTTTCGATGGTCTTTCTGATAGTAATACCAACACTTATTTAGCTTACCAGATACCTGCATTATTTGACTTGATTCCTTATTATGGTTATATACTTTTCATATTTCTATGACAGAAATAATATAATTATCATAGAATAACAGTACTGTCAACTGTTAACTAAATATTTCAACATGAAAAGTGGTATTGTGGTTACAGTAAAAGTTTTAAACACCCAAATTTGTTTTTTCACTAAAACTTCAAATACCAATACAGTACCTCAGAACCGTATACTTCTGAGTTATGTCCCTATTGTTTCAAGAGGTGCGACATGTTTAGGGCTGGTGGTTGTCAATTTAGTGATGTACTGACATGCCCATCACCTCAGTTCTGCACAACTGTCTGAGGATAGTAAGGTTTTACATACCGCCGCTTACCGTCTTACCAACTGCAGCGTATCACCATTCACAGAACGAAGAAGATGGATTGACCAGTGAAAGAAACATCATGACTGCACAAATGTGCGATAAAATTTGTCATTTATCTGTAGTTTGTTTTGTGTTCACTCACCTGCAGGTACATCTGCGAGTACTTGCACATTTCTGTCTACATATTATTGTAATATATTTACATTAAGAGTCATCAAAGGGATAACTGCTGCCAGCTGAACATCTAGCACTTAGAATGACTATGAGACAAGAGGTGAGGTAGCATGAGACAACCTTAGAGCCCGAGTACCTCCAGGCCTCGATCATACTCGTGTCCAATTACAGTGCACAAAATCCACATCAGAAACAACATTATCGGGATAAAGTGAGCACTAAAGATTTAACCTTAGAAAAATATCACCACTACCTGTGAGTACTTACTGCATATACCGTATTTACCCGAAAATAAGACGACTTTGAATATAAAACGACCTCTACCTTTTCACTTGGATCTAGAGGAAAAATATTTTTTCCTATAAACTGAAAAGGCCAGAAAAATTATAATAATTTTGTTATATTCTGTTGGTTAAATACAGTAGAACCCCGATTTAACGAAATGCCATGGGACCTGAAAATGTTTACTCTAAATCAATGTTTCGTTAAATCCGACTTAGCCCCCCCCACCCCTCCAAGGCAACAAAAAAATTGTTAAATCCTCGGGCATGTTTCGTCGGAATTTAAGGTAATTTTAAAAAAGTATATTGGCTCAAAACAATAACAAAACGCATTTACTGTCAACAGGTAAGCCACAGCCATGTAAAAAAAATCGGCGAAAAAACTTCAAAAACTATCAGTGCAACGCTCGGCGAGCGTGCGCATGGGAAGTTAGGCCGCCATCAACACGTGAGATGTGATGACTAACACCGCCAAGCCGCCAATCTTTCCGTCTATCTCCCGCCTGCTCCACCGACAAAATTAAGGAAATTCCCACGAAAAATTGTAAAAAATAAAACTGAAAGGAAAATTGGATTAAAAGTTTGCTAGACAACGGTAAAAAAAAAAAATTAAATACACGCAGCAGCGGCCGTTATAGCTTGTATGCAAGTCGCGCTCATGTAACAAACTCGTTGGTTTGCTAGCTAAAAATACGTTGCACTCAAGCATTTTTTAGCATCGGAGAAACAAATTATTTACGTTTACGGTAGTAAATTCGTTGTAAATAGCCTGCATAAATAACATTATGTATTTTTTATAAACTCTTGCTTTATCACGGGACGCGAGTGTGAATAATCACGCTGCACACCTCTGCATTCTATCGGTAATAGAATTATTTAAGAGAGCACGCTGCCCTGCAGCGCATTCTAACGGAGACGCAAAGCACTATCTGCTCGTTCACTCGCTAGCCGCCAGGATGAGAATCTAGGCGCGCGCTATGCAACACAGCGGTGCTCGCTCTGCTGCGCATCTCAAAATCATTCCTGCGGCCAAAGTTTTCAATGAATTTTAACGAATTTTTTTTGTTTCTCGACGGATGGTTTAAGCTTTTCTACTGAGAAATAAGAATACACTGCAGTCGGTGCTAGTATTTTTAAAGGACTTAAATTACAATTAATATTCCATTTTATCTAAGTCACTTAGTTATTTAATACATTTTTAAAATATATTTTGTAGGTTCCTGAAAATCCTTTCGTTAAATCGCTGTTTTCGTTATTCCCGAATTCGTTAAATCGGGGTTCTACTGTACATAAAACGAGATTTCCAATCGTCAGACATGGTAAAAATTGGCTTAAGTCTATCTGTTGAAAATAATTTACTACTTATATAAACCAAAACCAAATACAGTACACATAATGCACTGGAATGAGCACTTAATTTGAAATAGCTCCTTTTAAGTACGTAAACCTTTATTTTTCACACATTCTTACATTTTAATACATCAATACATGTGTGAAATGCTAAAAAAAATGCATTTGTAATTAAAACACATAATTGTAGGCATATGTCTCAAAAATAAGACGACCCCCAGTTTTTGGGAAGTAAAAATTGGAATAAAACAGTCTTATATTAAAGTAAATACTGTAATTCATCATTAACCATAGTTGCCAGAGAGGTTAGACATTTTCTGTCATTAGTTGTTATGTGTGGAAATATACGAATTGGTTGAAAACATCAATTTAGCAGGGCTTTTCTGAGTGTTCACTTTATCCCGAGGGCTTTTCTGAGTGCTTACTTTATTCCGAACACCCTACATACAGAATTGCGGGAAAAAGTCCGCTAGGCTAACAAAGTAATCTAACAAACAGAAGTACAAGTACTTACAGTTGATACTTGTAAACAGGTACACACACGAAGGGACGAGACACATTTTTCCGTGGAAGCGTGCTTGCGACGTTTCGCCAGCATTAAACTGGCTTCTTAGGGCAGCAAGACATGGCACTTGTACCTCTGTCTGCTAGATTACTCTACATACAGAATTATTACAGCAAATGGTATAGTCAGTACAAACACATTAATTCATGTTACCAGTACCATACTACTAGTCTGCTGAGCTACAATATTTTGTATGTTCATCTGATGTCCATCTCAATTTTGTGGCACACCCTGGAGCAGGGGTGGCCAACCTTTTCAGAACTACAGCCAAACAGTTGAATCAAATTATGTCACGGGCCACGATAAATAACTTTCACACTGACAATTTTTATGAACTCAACATTTATGTAATATTTTAAACAGTAGAGCCTCGATTTTGCGTACACTCATTTAACGATAACATTGATTTCACGAATGGGTTTTTGGCGCCTTCAAAAAATTACAAAAAAATGTATGAAATAACTAAGTGACTTTGATAAAATGGAATATAAATTGTTTTGTAAGCCTACTAAAAATACTACCACTGGCCGCAGTATATATGTACTAATTTCTCCGTAGATAAGCTTAAACCATCCGCCAAGAAGAAAAAAATTGTTAAAATTCGTTGAAAACTTTGGCCGCAGGAGTGACTTTGAGGAGATAAGCATGCGCGGCCGAGCAAGCGAAGCTGTGTTGCATAACAAAGAGCGCATCTAGATCCTCCCACTACGGGCTGGCATCTAGGTATCCAGTCACCACAGCGCGGCGGTGGACAGCACAGGAACTAATTCACAGATAGTGCTTCGCATCTCCGTTAGAATGCGCTGCAGTGCAGCATGCTCTATTGATTAATTCTATTACCGATAGAATGCAGTGGTGTCCAGCGTGATTATTTTCTGTCGTGTCCTGTGAGAAAACCAGCAAATTTATATTAAAAAAAACACGTAATCATACAATTTATACAGACTTCTTACAATGAATCTACAGTATTATCGTAAACTTAATTAATTTGTTTCTCCAATGCTTAAAAACAGTGCAAAGTAATTTTAGTGAGCAGACCAACCAGTTTGTTGAAAGAGTGCGGTTGCCTATAAGCTACAATGGCCACAGCACATATTTACCTAATTATTATTTTATCGTTGTCGCGCAAACTTTTAATTCAGTTTTCATTGTCATTATTTTTATAATTTTTTTATAGGAATATTCTGTAGTTCGCTAAAGGAGCGGGCGGGAGAGAGCCAAAAAGATTGACGCGAGATGATGTTAATCATCACTTCTCGCGTGTTGAAGGTGTGCAGGGTGGCCTAACTCACCATGCGCACGCTCGCCAAGCGTTCCACTGGAAGTTTTTTTAATTTTTTTTTTTCGCAGATTCTTTTTCTTTAATGGCTGTGACATCCCTTTTGATGTGCTTTGAGCTAACAAACTTTTTTATAATTACCTTAAATTCCGACGAAACATGCCCGAGGACGTAACATTTTTTTGGAGGGGGGGAGGGGTGAAGTCTGATTTAACGAAACATCGATTAGGACTTAACATTTTCGGCTCCCATGGCATTTTGTTAAATCGAGGTTCTACTGTAATATTTTAAGAGAGAGTTACTTTATAAAATATTTATTTGCATCATATTCTCAGTTAATTATCCTCTTCATGTTTGAACACGCTTGCTACGTTTTTAGAAAAGTACCAAAATACTAAATATGAAATTATTATTTAAATAGTTTTACTGTCAGTGTAAATTTATTTTGAAATATAGTGCAAACACTTCAGCTTTAGGTGGGGCATTCAAAATACTATGACGGGCCATTATTTGGCCACAGACATAGGGTTAGCCACCCCTGCCCTGAAGAATGCATGTAGTAAATACTAAAAATTTACTAATAGATGAGACAATCTCACATAACAGTCATACAGGTAATCCCACACACAATAATTGCCTAAATAAAATCACATAATGTTCCTAGGACCATGCGGTCTAGTCAGCCATCTGATAGTGAACTTTGAGGGCCTCTACTTATTAGATAATTTATTCAATTTTATACACAATCAAAATAACTGAAACAACAATTTATAATGTTCAGACAATTACCTTTCCTCTAATAGAAGATACGACATGCTAATGTTTAACGAGGTAGTGTCAGGCTGGTTAACCAATTGAGTGTCATTGCCAATGAAAGGAACATATTGTTGTTTGGTGCACCCGTCAGTGGAAGTTGGCAGTACTGGCAAGGGTGGCTTGGGTCCACCGAAGGCAATCCAGAAGGCAATACTCAGACCGGTCAGCAGGCCAATCACCGCTCCCTTGAAAACAAACGTCAGATTGTTGATGAACAGCTAGAATTTACACTTTTGAAAGTAATGAGTGACTTATTGTGCTTAAAAAATATTTACACAATTATTTAGAAAATTCTGACTTGTCCTCATGTCTTTGCATGAAATTGCATTTAAAAAAAAAACTTTCTTAAGACTTTTGAGACACTATTACACATTTTTTTATTTTCCACAGGTGCCAACTATATGTCAGAATTCATTGAATTTCATGAAGACATTTATTGTTTGGAATGTATCACAAGTAAACTTCTTTACTCCGGAATGCCATATATGCAAAAAATATATTTTTTAAAATGTCCTAATGTCACTCCTGGTAATGGTAATGTAACGTGCACTGGCATGTAGCCCATACTTGGTTTCTTATCATATAGTAGATTCAACTTTTTTCTTCTCTCTTAATTAATATTTTGTTGTTGTTTATAACAATTTAAGTAGGCCAACTTAACCAAGTATACGGATGTATACGGCAGGATCCAACATATTAATCGAGGATGCTTGCAGAGAAATTAACAGTAACATTTATTTAAAATTTAAATTTTAACAGTTAAAGCAATGTAAATGTAGTCAATTTTACATGTCAATTTTAACTGATTTATGTTGTGTTTGGACTCATTTTAAAGAGAATTTAATTTTGAACAATTTTTCTAAGTAACTTTTTATTATATTTTGCCTCGTATGGATTTTGAAAATTTCAAGTAGCCTCTTAGCTCGCTTCTACTGGAATGGGATTTATCTGGCAGACTAGTCAGAGGTCAGACGCTTGGAGGCATGTACAGTGGCGTGCTGAAATGCAGCTAGAGCTGCTGGTCGTTAGGCCATCAACGTCGGTGGTAGTGTCGTGCGCAACAGAACTGTGAAAAGGTGGTGATCTGCGACAGATTGATGACACGGCACATCCCCAATTAATAAACTAATGAATATTTAGCTGATATAATGGAATAAAGCGCTTTGCAAATTTCAGTAACTATGTTACATACTTTTTGTCTGTTATATATGTCAATTGACCAGCTTCTCAAACAACTTGGGTCCCGTTGTATCACTCCGCCGCTCGGCCGAGTAAGTCGGAGTGTTTGCCCGGGAGAAGTTAGTCGTGGTATGTCGGAACTTGGACTCGGTCGCGGAAAGATGGCTGGCTGAATGTTTTGTTAGTTGGGGCGTCATGGCGGGAGGGAAAGGACGTGTGAGATGCTGGAGAGCGGCAGTGAAGCCTAGAGGGCGGATTCATTAGTAGAAGGGATTTTACTCTGTTGCATACTCCCTTTTCATTTTATATTTATGAAACCAGAAGTAGGTACTTATAACCGCATAATCAGAACTAAGATAAATATGATGCCGGGCTACTGAGTTCAAGCGGCAAGTCGTAGTATGTAGATAGAAAAAGCCACCTAAAGTAACCCTGGACGAGCACTCTATATTAATTGCCCTTGTCTTGTAAAGTTCTTCAAAAGAGAGGTTAAATAAAAGGTAGATGCCGATATATTTTTTTATTTAATTCATTCATTGCTGACTAACCCCACTGCTATCCGGGCATCAGTATCATAGACACAACCTCTACATCAGTTCCTTTGTCTTCATCGTTGTTCTGCCTGCCAACCACATACAATAGCAACGGAAGAGAGTTACGTCCCCGCTTGCACATCACAACATGCACAGCAACACCACCATACTAAACGGGAGAAACAACATCAAAACACGCAGCCCCGTTACAGTAAACTAAACACAGGAAGGTTACATTTCACTTAATAAACTTGTCTGACCAAACTTGATGTACCTGTGAATGATTCAGTTGATTGAAAATTCAGTTGAACTGGAAAGACAGCTTCATATTGTTTAGGGCCTAGTAAGTAAAGGTAAATAAAACATATTTCAAACATTGACCTTTATACATACTGTCTGTACCAGGCATGTGTGAATACTGTTGACTTAAAATTGTGAATTGATTGCATACAGTTTCGAACTGGAAGAATTTTGCAATCACAGCAGGAGTATTTGCAGTTACTGTTATTTTTATGTTCATTGTATGTTAATTTATGTTATAATGATTTAACTGGGTCCATAATTCTTACCCCTGTTAAAGTTAATGACTTGCTGTTCTCTAACACTACCTACTTAGAATAATTTAAATGAAAAAGGTCACTCTTTCAATATGGCAGTTATTTAACAGCATGAGAAATTAATTTCTTCATACATTTTTACAACTTACATCCATTATCAAAACTAATTACAATAATTATACTATACTCATTAAAAAGTTATTTACCGAATAATCTACCAAACCAAAAAATGTACACCCCTATCTGTTTCAATACATATTGTTTACATCAGTGACTTTCAAGGATATGTTAAGAGATCTACAGTTTTCATTAAACTGCAAATAAAAATTTGGCACAACAAATATTCACATAATTCAATTTAAAACTAACTTTATACTGTATAGCATAATAGCGCAGCAGTGCAAAATACCAAATGTTGACTGGATGATGTGAAATTTCCACAGGATGCTTACTGTTTCATTGGTGATGGTGAAAAACATGCCCAGAGTGAAGACGCCCAAAGTGGGTCCACCAACAACGCCCAGGATGCTCAGGCTTGCTTGGAGCACTCCCCCGAGGTAGTCGGCGGAAAATGCCAACGCGACACACACTACGCCATAGGCCAGTGCCAAGATTTTCAACAGGAAGCTACACATCTTCTCTGATATTTGTTTGGATTTGACTCTCTGATGTGCAGGCTGCAGCACACAAACCAATCACATCAACTTAGTTGTCACAAGTCTGTAGCATAGTCTTCAACAAGCGAGTGTTTACAGAAAATTTTCAACAACATTCCATCACTTTTTAAGATGGGAAAAACAAAGTTACAATGTGTATGTTTCATCGCATATACAAGTAAGCATATGAGACCTCATTAAAGTACCGTAAGTTAACTGAGTATTTTTCCTGCCTATACTGTTGATAACATGTCCAGTGTAAAACACCCAATAGAATCCTTCGTTCTGTGTACCTTGCTAAGTCCTTCACCAGAAAGTAGGTCACCTAACAAATCCTAATCATGTGTAACAAAAAAAAAATTCCCTTTCAAGATTTTGGCCCAGAGTGTTATCTAGCAAAAGTTTTTCCATGACATTTTCATCTGCTCCATTGCATATATGAATGTATTCCGCCACTGCTCCATCATTTTTCATCTGACCCAGCTTGACAATTTCCGAGCTGTCACACAACGGACTAGTGACTCGCGTAGAGCAATAAACACCATTAGGCACGTCCTACTCTTATCCACGCTGACACTATCTTAGAACAATTCAACTTAAGTTCTAAAAATTGTAAAACACTTTTCAAATATTTTAATCATAATTAATTCCAACTAGAATGTACAAAGTCGTAGATCACAAATACATGCCAACACAAGTAGGAAGGTAGAGTTTAACATTTGTGTCGAATTGGTGACTGGAACAGGAACGCAGTCTACTTATAAGGAGGAAACATGGGAAACATCTTGCTGTTAGCCTACAACAATTTTTTTAATTTTTAAAATAAATAAATTAATTGAAAAAATAAAAAAATAAAAACAACATCAATCACAACAACCTGTAATCAGGATGACCAGACTGAGATTCAAACCCAGGTCCTCCAAATACATGCCCAGTTAATAAGATAAAACTTTTAACTTGCATAAAAAACAGTAAAGCACAGGACCGTACCTTGATGTAGTCCTCCAGAGTGACGGCAGCCAGTGAGTTGACTCCGGACGAGATGGTGCTGAGTGAGCCACTAAATATTCCAGCGACAAACATGCCACACAGGCCAGGTATGCCTCCCATCGAGTCCACCACAAACAAAGGCATCAGCTGCAAATATAATACTCAGAACTGTGCAACGAGGAAGATTTAACACTTGTCAAGTTGTTTTTGCTTCTTAACACACCAGGGCTACTAAATATGCAACTAACTACAAAAACTTGCCTGCTTCATAAAACCTTTACATACAATTAATGGCCACTGCGGTCCCCTATTATTAAAGGGAGATACACTAATTTTAACAAGGCAAATAACTAGGAGAGGAATTGGGCATGACCTACGTGAAGGTTGTGTTTAGGTGTGAGGCAAAAATCAATGAGGCACTACGAGCGACACCGGCTGGCACATGTATTATAATATTGCCTTTATGCCTAGTTGTAAATGTGTGTGCAGTGTTCTAGCTATAAAATTTTTACTGTGAGATTTTAAGCGGTGACATAATTTTATTGAACACGTCATTGTAACAAAGACCAATGTAATTGTAGACCTCAATTTCGTACTAATCCAGTACATAGCTTATCATGAAAAACAACTGTTTGAAAATCTGATTTTAGCCAAGTTCTCTGGCTTTAAAATAATTCTTCCAATGAGCACGGTGTCTTAAAAGTCGTATTCACAAGTAGTCTAAGTGTATTTTTCTTTTCATAGATAAGCATCGTGACACAATTTTTAATGGTCTTTGAGATAAAACACTACTCTGAAAACGCTGCACATAATTCGAGCACTAGTCTGGCAGCCGCCTTAAGGGAACAGCTCAGCACTCGCCTGGAGTGATCCTGAGTACCTATGGAAAACAAATTCAGGATGACGCAACTGAGAATTGAAAGTGGAGTACCCTGAACATGAGTCATGTACTTTTACCAGCGGTCCAGCTCACTTAATTATGCAGAGGTACAAGGCGCCTACATGGACGTATGTACCTGGTCAGTGGAAGAGATGCGGCCTTCCTTGACAGGATCACAGTTGTAGTAGCGGGAGTAAATGGCCAGCCCCGCCAGAGACGTGCTCAGACTGATGGTACTGAGAATAGGCCAGCTCAGCCATAAGGCCAGCTGCGACCGTCTCAAGTTCCTGCGCACGCACACACACACATCTTGTTTCTTTCATTGCACCCTGTATACGGAAACCTCATTAACATACAGCTTTCTCTGGATGATTATTACAAAGGAGGTGAGAGACACACTGAACTGTTTTGCTGGATATATATCATTGCTGGAAAATGTCATTTTCGGTTTTTGTTGCTTATTTTGTCAATATTTGTTGAGTAATGCCATTTTTGGCTTCCTGGATTAGTATCTTGGTATTTTATTTGTCCCTCATTTTCTTATGTTAGTCCTTGTCTGTAACTGTGGATTCCAGGGACTAAGAGCAATTCTACTACAGGTTAGAAAGAAAATGTGTTTTCCTATGTGAGAGTTTAGCAAAGGAAATTTTTTGCCCATAGTTTCACTGCTATTGCTAATACAGTAATAATACAAAACTGTAGTAAAATTAAATTTAAATAGGCCTGGAAATGATAGAAGTCATTTAACTTAATTTTAAAGTTAAAATAAAACTAATTTTGCATTTTAAATTATTTACTTTATCTAACTTCAGGAAAGCTCTGTGATTGGTCAATTTACACCCCTTACCGATTCCAGCGCTCAAGCGGCAGAAATTTTCCCTGTGTCAAACTTTTAACATTTATCTTTCTAGCCTGTAGTAGAATTTACCTTACTGGGACTTGACGTTCGCTAGCAATGGTGTACAGCCTACAAAACACTACTAAGTTCTCATTAATTCAAACTGCTGTTCTATCCATTTGGAGTGAAACAGGGTACTCAAGTTACTACCATAGAAGCCCTATTTTTTTTCCAGTCAGAATATTTCCACAACTTAATGTTCACATAACAGTAGGTAATAAACACAGTACATATACTGATACAGTGATACTGAAAAGTTGATGTGTGAGACCACAAGAAAAACAAATATACATACAAATAAAAGAAGTTGTGGCACAGTTGCCAAGAAACGTTTCAGAAGGGCTGCGAGTTACACCAATGACAATTACAACAGTTTTTTTTTTCACTCTATGTGCAGAAATAAGCTGTAACCTAACTTTACATACATAGAAAGAAATAAAAAAGGGGGGGGGGAGCATCACAGAGGACATGGTCACCATTCAACAAAACATTCACATTTGTATCAAATTGTCTAGTTAACGTTGCAAAACCAAAAGAAAATATTTTCAGATATGTTAAAAACACAGATTTAATTTTATAACTATAATTTGTTTCTATTTAATACAATTAGGTAATAACGCCTGCTCCCCTGGTACAAATATACGACAATCTAGACCTAGAACTACTAAATTAATACGTTATGTCACCCAAATTCAGAAATCTAGAACCACCCATAAACTAAGACTTGCATATGTGTGTACACAGAATTTTTTGGACATAATAATCATAAGTTTAGCTGTATTTATTAGTTAAGTTGTAAGGCAGTTTTTGTTGTGTATACGTAATGCTCAAGTATGTCTTCTATACCTTTTAGTCCCCCCCTAACCCTGAATTTCTTATGTTGTAATAGATTGTGAATAAAAAATTATAGTCTTATTATATTTGTTAGTAAGCATTTTAAAGCAGCGATTTCTTTCCCATAAAAATAGTAGGTATTAGAAAGATTACTGCCAATATTAACATTTCTGTACACAAGAGAAGACCACGAAGTACGTAGTAGTACCAACCTGAGAGTGAGCAATCTCTGAACTTGTATCTGGTTGACAGCGTACAAACTAAAGTAGGTGAAGCCGCCACCCATTATTAGGCTCCACCACGTGTGGCGCTCCGTTGGATCCACGCTCACACTGCAGCAACAGTACCAAGACCGTCGGGAATATGTGTTCACAACACACATCTACAAGACTACAGCATGTTCACATTACAGCACATATTTAAGAGAAGCCTTTGCCTAGTGCATGAACAATGATGTAGCATGTAAAGAGTTTTCTTCTTTATGGGAAACTGCTGAACTTATACTCAATTTCTTTATCTATTATACTCTGTTTCATATAAGTTTGGATAAATTTGACAGCAACTTATGGGCACAAATTTTTTAGTATTTTGTGATTTTTTGCACAACGCAAGACATTTTTAGCTCTAAAATGAACCTGAAATGTCCATTTCAGCATTTGTACAGCAAAGTTTGTCTTGTGTAGTAACAAAAATAACAAAATATTACAAATTATTGCCCGTAAGTTGCTGTCAGATTTATCTAAACTTATATGAAATGGAGTATAATAAAAAAACACACTTAAAATCATGTTTCTAAGTTTTTTAATTCAAAACACCTATCACATTACGTTTCTGACCACCCTAAAATACCTAAAAACATCTTTAATTAAACTGTTCTATCATAAAAACACTAATATGATCAGTGAAATAGAAGCCAGGGAAGCATTTATTCAACTTTGGAGCAAACTTTCCAGAAATGAAATTAACAGATCAACATGTTAGGTCCCACAGAACAAAATACTGCAACAAAAAACCACTGCACACGAATTTTGTGTTTGATTTGTACAGGTTATTATTCTTAAGTGTGCACCAGTTTAGCCCATATGCCACACCTTTTTTCACTGCCTGGAGTAGATAAAAAAAGTGAACATTCATTAGATCAATGTGGTAATATGATGCAATTCTCAAATTTGCATTACAAAATATAAAAAATTTCATTCTTATAAATACCAATTACAGTTTATATTTTTTATGTTGACACTAGTACTCATAAATAATAACACAAAATTATACAATGTGTCAAAAAGGTACTTGTTAAATTATTCTGCTCCTTTTTCAACACTCCTCACATATGCACTTAAAACATTTCATAAAAAAACATAAAATATACTAAAAACTTAGAAAATATGTAGTTTTAACTTATTGAATGACTTAAATGGTCCTACCATTTTTCAAAAAGCATAATTTTTCTTTTTTATTGCTTGCAACAAAACCAGTATGTATAATAATTATAGATGCACAAATTTTGCTTGTTCAACGACCTGCTAGCTGGACTCCACAGTCCTATATACACTATGTCCTCAGTTACTTGCATATTGGCTACTGCTACAGTGAGTGGCCAGTTGTACACGTGACATGGTAGCGTGGCAGTCTGTGAGTGAATACATGTAGGCTTGATGTTGGTTCAGTCGTCTAGGACCATTTATGAAAAAAGTGACTCAAACATCACAAAAGCAGAAAACTGTTGCAGGTGTGCATTACAGTGATATTACTGGTAGTACTCCGAAAATCAAACACATGCAGCAGATTAGCGAAAAGTAAACTGCTGGAGTCAGGTAGTTAGCTCAGTACTGTAACAAAATTTTCAGGTTAAAACTAAACGTCTGCCAGCAGTTTAGGGGCTACGGATTCCTATTCGTGCTGTGTTTACGATTTAAATTTTTTAAATCCTGACAGAGAGGAGATATTACATAACAGTTACATAGAAACGGTGGAATTGCTTATGCTATGTAGCCTAATTAATTCAAAACACAAGTTTCCATAATTTTCGCTAACAACCTACTTAATTGAATCTTCTTCTTTAAGTCAATAATTAGTCAAAATTATAAAGCCGTATGGTTTCAAAAATTAGCCTACATAGTACAAACAATTTCCAACATTTCTATGCAACATTTTAGCAATACTGTTTGCTCCCTTTCATGATTTAAAAAATAAAACTTTCAAAAATAGCATAAATAGGGATGCGTGGTTTTTAAGTTGGTGGGAATTCAAACTGGGCCTTCATTTTTTACACACATGTTCTACTAAATGTGATGACAGCAGCATATTTAATATACATTATTTCATACCTCAAGACAAACTGCCGAGTAAAAAATAAAAATACATAATATTAAGTATGTACCTACTACAGCACAGATATAATTTTTTTTTGTGTAAATCATAATATAAAATAAAATGTAACCGTTAAGCACCTGCCCATCACATTTCTCTTCAAAAGTTGTTATTATTTGTACTGTGCTTCTTTCTTAAATACTTTGAACACAGTGCATAGTCTCATCTCTTTGTGGTTTCGGCACAGTTCAGAATTTGTATTTTTTTTGTTTGTTTCAATTGGAATGTTTTCTCTGATAACAGCTGCTTACCCTGCACTCCAGGTCAACCCTGAGTTGATTGAGAAGCATGTCTGGTGACTTTTTGGACATTTGAAAATATTACTCTGGTTACTGCATAAAACTTCTAAGTTGAAATCTTGCCCTACCCAAAGTAACTGTGTGACTTTTCACAAAAGGCTCTAGATTACAAGATGATGACTATTTTAACTCACTTGTCGAATTGCAGTCGACCACCTTCACCTGCTATCCTCCAGACTTCTGTGAGCCCGCCAGCATCCACAGATCCTTTGACTATGACAGCAAATATTGCTAAAAACATCAATAATGACTGCGAGACGTTAACACACTATTCTCAAACTACAACTGTCGTAAAATATAATCACACATAATACACAAAACCCACTTAAAAGTTTTTCATCTAAGAAGTTTCCAGCTTTATTAATTTAATAATTTAGCACCTTGCCTATAAGCACATGTGAGTTGTATTACCCTTTTAATAAGTTTTCCTGGTTTGTTAGCATTAAGTACAGTAGTATTTCATTTAGTCTCACCACAAATATCTCAACAGGGTTTTACTGTTAAATCTTTTGTTTTACTTTGATTGAAAATTCATTTCTCTCTTCCTTTCATCTCTTCAGTGCTATGGAGAATAAGGCAATAATGTATTATATGGCATGTCATTATGAGCTCTGTGTTTCTTGCTTCCAGACACCAAGTTTTAATAGAGACTCAGTGTTAAAATTATTTTTTTTTTTGTTGATAAATTATAAAGATACCCTTTTCAAACAATGTGTTCTACATAAAGTTGCTATCAAAATAATGAATAAAGTTTTACATATTTCATTAGTGAAACAGGTGTGTAAATATTGTCCTACATTTAAGGTATTAGGTACTAAAATTAAAATTTGACTAATTTTCTAAATTTTCTTGAAATTTTACATGGTTTAAAAGACTTTTTTCCCCTTTAAAACTGATACAATGAGAAGAAATTTTTTGGGCCCTTTCGATTTGTACTATTGAGATCTTAATGTAACCATACAAAATTCACTTAGGTTTAAAATATTTAAAACATCAGACCATTCATCTATTTAATTCAGGTTAAAACTGCAAAAAATAATTTATAAGTTTTTTTTCCTATCACTTTCTGAGGAAATAATCATACTCACACAACCCTAGTTAGACATAAGACGCAAAAAATTGAAATGTAAAAAAAATTAAATGTACCTGGAAGACGTCTGTCACAACAACAGCTTTAATGCCACCAATGGTGGAGTAGAAGGTGCACACGAGGCCGACAAGCAGGATGGCCAACGTCTGGGAAATGCCCGTGAGGGCCTCAATCGCGATGGCAGGGGCGTACAACACGATGCTCAAGTACAACACCATCTGGAGGGAGAATGCTACGGAGGTGAGGAGCCTCGTCGTCTGGCCAAAGCGTTCTTCTAAATACTGTATGTAAATCCCTGGTATCAGGTACAATCCACACACAAATCATGAGATCCCTACCTCAAATAAAATAACACTTTTCACACTCGCCGAATATACAAGATTAAATACAGTATTCACTTCCAACAGGCTTCATACTGTACTTTGTTCATGATAACCTGAGGACTTTAGAAAACCAAAATTATAGCCAAAAAATTAAGCCTAAGCCTATTATACAGCAAGGCATTTAATGATTCTCAGCCTAAATAAATGAATGATTGGTTGCACCTTGTATACTGCCAAACCTTACACCATGGGTATGTATGATGTCTCCTAACACCTGCATTTTAAGGTGGCTGCCTGCATGGACATCTTTTGCGTATTTGAGATAGTGATGAGCTGAATGAGAGATTTTGGTCAGAGCTTAACATTGAGGTTTTCAGCACTGGTGAAGGGTGACATGATGTGAGTATGGAGTAGTGCTGGAATGAAAGGACAAGGTAAACGGGAGATCCCTGACAAATCCGCCGACCAACGGCATCGTCCGGCATGATTCCCACATGTGAAATCCGGGGAGTGACTCCACCGGGAATCAAACCCAGATTGCCTTGGTGGGAGGCGAATGGTCTGACCATTCAGCCACCGCGGCCCCTAGTGATGGGCTGAATCGAATGAAATATCTTCAAGATATTCTATTATTCTATATTCTCGAAAATTTCAAAACATGTAGTAGATCATTTGAAACATTTTGCATCATCGGAAACAAATTTTCACTAAGCAGAAATCAACAGTGTTTCCGAAAGAAAATGTGCCCAAGATAAAACATAAGAGAATGAATTATATCGGATTAAAATGTGAATGACCGATTTAAACTTAAATCAATGCGAATGAATAATTATATTGAAACAAAACTTCTGAACGATTTACAGAAATAATTTGGAAATTAACTGAAATATTTTGACAAGTGAGAAAAGAATACAGAAGGCAGTGACACTTTAATTTACTAAAACAATCCTTATTACGTACATTCTAAGCCACACTGCCAATAATTGGGATTAGACGTATCTCACATCTTCTCATAAAACTTTCCATTCGTTTTAATATCTTTACAAGAGCAGGTGCAATGTTTTCACCAGCGTGTGACTCTACAGGCTGTTCTGTCCAAACAGAGCACGGCTTACAATTTTCTGTGAGCCATTATGTCTCCATCTTTACTATTTCAAATACAAAAACTTACATGTAACTAAAAACTAATGTAAACATTTCACAACTCTTAAAACTTTGCATCTATAGCCCCAATAAATACATATCTTTTATTTTATTTATTTATTTATTTATTTACAACAAATTTACAGAGGGCAAAAACAGCCCGAAGGCCTTGAAATTTACCCCCATAAACAAACAACAGTCAGGGGAACATAAATACATAAAAAACAACATAAAAACAACATAAAAACCACATAAAACAACATACAACACATAAAAATAAACATAAAAAATAAAAATAAACAAAAGA